>JAOEGS010001705.1:0-10102 GCA_025447755.1 Corythornis vintsioides
ATAAAATTAAATTTAAAAAAAAAAAAAAAAGAAAACAACACTTTCAGCTTCACTGTTTCAAATTTGCAACAGAATCCTCCAGAGGATGTTTTATTAACTTTCCCATCCTGAGCCACTTTTGGAAGCAACTGGCAATAGGGCTCAGTATAAAATGTGAAGGCTTTTGCACATGGACAGGTGTAAACCCCTGCAAGCAGCTTGAGAAGTTCCAATTAATGCAGCAGCTACAGATTCAACTGTGCTCTGCAGTTGTGCCCTTGCCACAGCCATTGTGTGCTGGTGTTACCCATTACTTGTGCTGCTGGCAGTTTTCATTTAGCACAAAGGGGATAAAGTCAGTCCCATAAAACCTTCTTCCCCCTCCTATTCCTCACTCCTTTACCCCTGCAGCTTCAGGTGATCTCAACTTCCACTCTTGTCAACAACAAAAAAGAGGCAGATTCCTCTTTTGTTTCATTCCTAATAGACAGCTTCATTTACTGAACACTATCTGCATGTGAAAAAATAGGTTACTTCCAACCCCACCCAGAAAAATCAGTAAATCTTATTTCAAAGAGAATGAAAATACAGTAATCCACAAAAAACCTGCACAGCTTTCAGATAAAGCAGCACTAGAGAGATTTTCAAACTAGTCTGATCTTAAATTCACGTTAAAAACCAGAATAACTCAAAAAAATCAAATCATAAAGGTGCACACACATGCAGCTTTTCCCTTACACTAAGAAAACAGTGTAACCTGTCCCCATGGAAAGATTATGAAACAAATCACAAAAAAATGAAGATTTGGAGTGTAGTAACAAAATATTTGTGGTATTTAAGTTAACACCACATTTAAGAAACAACACTGAAACAAACAGCAGATTTTTATGACTTGAGATTTTTAAGCAATTTATCTCCCATCAAAGAAAATCCCAGCCCCTGTATTTTTCATGGGAGAAGCTTCACAGAAACACCCTACCACAGGAGCACTACAAATCTAGTTTGGAAGATGCCAAAAAAAAAAAAACAAACCCAAACAACCCAAAACCTCCCTTGTCACAGTTCCACAGCAAGCATACAGCAGAACAAACTGATGCAGACTCAAGTAGGACAAGTAAATCAACTTCAGTAATGTTCATGACTTAATTTCACCAATTTGCCAGCTATAACCTAAAATGACATTTTCCTCATTCTTTGCAGTAAATCAAGAGCTTCAATTTTTAAGCCTGTTATTTTGTGCTACTTCACCTTGAATTTTAACCACTGTTAGAATTTCTCAGGCTTTCTGGCCCATTTAGAGTGATACTCTCCTGATCAATGCAAACACAAGCTCTGCTAATACTTTCACATTCCATGATTTAACTGCTTCTTTAAAACACTCATTAGGAAGAAGGAAAACTCACTTGCTGCCGTTGCTACTGGCTGGGCAATGTTAGGAGGTGGCTTCAATTTCATGAGTTCATTAAGACTATTGTTCTTTAGCAGATCTTTGAGCTGAACCTGGTCCTTGGAAGGTGCAGTGGTCAGGGCATTGCGTACTGCTGGTGCTGCCACCGAGGGGCGAGTGGTCGTGCTGGTCTGGATGATCTTTGTTACAGTGATGGTCTGCCTGGTGGTTGTAACAGGTGTTGTTTTTGTCATCACTATTGTAGTCCCCAGAGTTGGAAGCTGATTGATTTGATTCAGCACAAAGGTTGTGGTGGATGGTGGTTGCTGGCAACAGAGAAGCAGGGAAATTTTCAGCAGACGGTGAGAAAAAGATCTGAGGAGTCTCATGTAGAACAAAGGAGTCAATGGAAAACTCTTGTAGTATCAAGTATTTTCACACAACACACTGGAAAATGCTGAAGTTATTACCTTGTGGTGCAGCAGTATTTTAAAATGTTATTTTAAGGCAAAAAGAAATAAAAAAACCAGGATGAAGATTCATCATCTAGGCACAGAATGTGACTATGAGAGGTACAGTGACCCCGGGCTGAAGGGAGCTTCTCATCTATAAACTAGCTGCACAATTGTCAGCTTGGGTTAAAATATATGTACAACCTTTTTCAGACACATTACACTATGTCCACCTTCCTGGAGATCTGCTTTTTATATTCTCCTTTCAGGTGGAATGACCACATGATGGTGCTCAGAATTTTCTGCAGCTAAAAAGAAAACCTGTGGTACCCAGTGCAGGTGGAGGAGACAAATTTACACCAGCTCCCTATCCCCAGAATTTGCATACAGGGGAAAAAAAAAAAGGGCAGACAGGGCACCTCCAAATGTTTTCTGCACACTGCTTTGTCCTACTCTGTGCTCCTTGTCCCAGAAATCTTTCCAACACACAGGTAAGTTAATTTTCAGTCTCAGTCCAGGCAGAACCAAGTCAATGGTCAAGTGGAATGATACAGCCCCACCTCTTCCATCACATTTCACTTCTATGATGTGTTTAGTTCATGTGGGGAGGTTTTGGTAGGGAGGGGGTACAGGGGTGCCTTCTATAAGAAGATGCTAGAAGCTTCCCCCACATCTGATAAAGCCAGTTCCAGGATGGATCTGCCACTGGGCAATGCTGAGCCTACCAGCAGTGCTGTAACAACACATTTAGAAGGGATAAAAACTGCTGCACAATCAGCAGCTGGGAGGGAGGAGTGAGAAACAACTCTGCAGACACCAAGGTCAGGGAAGGAGGGGGAGGAGGAGCTGCTCCAGGTACAACATAGTTGTGTCCTTGCAGCCCACAGAGGAGTAGATATCCATCCACTTGCAGCTTGTGGAGCCCATGCAGTGCCCAAGGGACACTGGGACCCCACAGAGAGGGGTTCACACCAAAGTTGTCTGGCAGGAGCCCACACTGGAGCAGTTGTGAAGGAGTACAGTGTGTGGGGAGGACTCAGGCTGGAGAAGTTTGTGAAGGAGCTGCTGGAGCAGTGGCAGAGACAACGTGTGATGATGCCAGGGGTGAAGCTGAGCCCAGGAGGAAGGGATCAGCAGCAGGAAGGTGTTTTTAGTTTTTGCTTAATTCATTATTAACTGATAATAAAAATTCCTTTCTTCCAGTTGAGTCTATTTTGCCCATGGCAGTTCTGCTGATCTCCCTGTCCTTATAGTGACCTGTGACCCCTTCATCCTATTTTTTTACCCCTCCCACCCCCCACCCAGTTGAGGAGGGGGAGCCCCAGAGCAGCTTAGTGGGCACCTGGTGTCCAGCCAAGATTAACCCACCACATGTACACAGGGAATCCTGGAGCCCCAGCTCTTACCCGAACATTTAACAGGGCTGGAGTTGACACAGTCTCTGGTTCTTGTTTCACAGCAGCTGTGGCCTCAGTCTCCAAGCCTAATTCTAATGCACTAAGTGGCACTGACTGCAGAAAAAAAGAAAGGAGGCATCAGAAAACACATTAGGAGACTAAATAGACCCCTTAAAGCCCAACTATCCACCCATTAAATGGATGTTAATGGGTGAGCCCTAAACTGTGCTCATTAAGGAAGATTTTGCTGAAAATCCAGATCATCAAGTGATTGATTTCACACTGGCAGTTGAACATAAAACACCTTGTTAGTTAGCTGTGGTGAAAATGTAGTTTTGTGGTGTTGCTGTTCAAAATATTACCCTTTTGCTCTGTCTGAAATGGGGTTATGTTCTTGCAGATTGAATGCTGTCGTGGAGCTCAAACATCATCTTCTATTAGACCTTTAGCACATTTTATAGGCCAGCAGCTAAACTCCAGTGATATCAAAGTGTTCCATGGATACATGACAGCTTGCCCTCATTCAACAGCCAGAAGTACCCTCATTTTTAGGCTGACCTCCACAGGGTAGTTCAGGCTGCTTTTTTGGTACCAAAGTTTCAAATCAAGCAGCAAGTCACTTTTGATTCTCAGCACCACAAAGCAAGAGGCTGATGAAAACTCTGCATTCCTTAACCCCTTGCTGGGGATGCCAACGTGCCCTCCTCCACAACACAGCAAGCACAAGTTCTGAGGTCCCCCAGCAAAAGCAAATGTGCTTGTTTTAACCTGCTGAACAGCTGGAGCTGGTGCTGGGTTTGCAAGAACCACGTCCGAAGCATCAATGTCAAACAGATCATTTGGACTGATTCCACTCTCACTCAAAGCAGCAAGCAACAGATCTTGTCCTGGCTCCACCATCTCTAAAAAACACAAGAACCACAAATAAAAATTACATTTCATTTTCATGTTTCACGTACACACACATTTAAAGTCTCCTTTGCTGCAGTTAAGGGTGTCTGTGATGCAGTCTCTCCTGTACAGTTTCACTTTCTAGACTTGCTCTTCTGTTCAGTTATTTTTTCCTCTTTTGTTGTTGTTGTGTTTGGGGGTTTTTAAATCTGCTTTGTTTGTTGTGGCTTTAAGATTTTTTTCCATATACCCACCACATTCAGAAGCAGGAAGAATGCAATAGCTTACCACACGAGTGCTATGCTACCATCAACTTCAAAAGAAGGAGAAAAAAAAGCCTTTTTTAATCTTTGTCACATTTTTAAGCATTGCAAGAAATAGCAGGAGGCAGAAATGGGGAGAAGTGCATGATGCTAATGCTACATCTCTGCCACTGAACACTGCACGAGGAAGCACAATTAAAACTCATTTAGTTTATCTTGTAACAACAAGTCAGTGATAAAAAGCTTATAAGGAAAGCTTTTCTTTTTTGCTTGCCATTACATTAGGTATTAATTCATTAGAGAGAAATGTTTTGCATAGGGGAAGGAACATACTATAGCAGCAGAACATTTGTTAACCACACATTAAATAGGACACTAACATCGGGTCATGGGCTCCTTTATGTGTAGGACAAGCAAAATTAATTTCAAAAAGCTATTCTAGACAGTGTAAAAAACTTATTAAAAAGTCAAATACTCTGTTTTAAGATGAGGGAAGATAAGTAGAAAGCCCATTACCCTGCTAGTAAAGACAAAAAGAGAGTCCACATAACTTGAGCTGCTGCTTATAAACTGCAAAGTGCACCTCAAGCAGAAATTAATGTCACTTCTCCACACTCCCTGTAACATCTACTGGTAAAAATCCATCAAAACCTAACAAAGCTGAACACCTGCCCTAGAGCAGCTAAGAGGACACCAGTATTCTTGGCATTTCAGGTGAAGTCAGACTTATCCTTCTCCAGGAGCACAGCTCAGCAGCATCCAGCTGCTGGGTCACACATGTCGCTCTGCACACCCAGCAGAAGATGTGCTGCTGGTCATTCCAGCCTCAGGCCCTTAATCTCACCCTTCCCAACTTCAGCCTGCCCAGTAGGAGGGAGAAGTGGCCCAAGACTGAGACAGGGGCACCACAACTGCAGCAGGGGATGCCAAACACTGGGACAAAGGGAAGAGACACTTGTAAGCAGCAGAGACCAATATCCAAAAGAACACAAAAGCAACAAACAGCAATTGTGGGACTGCTACTGACCACACACAGCCCCATGAACCACCACTTGCTGTGTCAGAACTAGAATCTATCTCTTTTTTTAAAGAAAAAAGATCAGATGAAACTGGTTGAATGGCCTGGTCTGTACTCAGCAGGTAAAGATATTAAGAAAAAGCCATCTAGCAGATTTAATTAACGTGGCAGCTCCTTTAAAGGACATAACCTCCCACCTCTGTTTCCCAGAAACTTGGGTCAAGAAAGAGGAGTAAAAACAGATTTGACTTTATCTTTCAGAAGGATTAAGCCTCTCATCTCAAAAAAGGGGACTACACATATATATTAATTGGGTAGGATAAAACCTTAATTTTAATCAGACTGAATACTAGCAGCAATCATCATGTCTAAGTTTAGAAGTTTACAGCATTGTTTACTAATGATAATGAGAAAGATGAAGTCTGTAGATGAAGTTTTAGTTTATCAGTACTTTTGGGGTTAGGAACTTCAGAGGAGCCACTGAAAGTGAATTTCTCTACAGAAGGGGAATGAGCTCAGGGTACTCCAACCAAACTGGCAGCTTGAAAACACCTGACACTAACTTCCCAGTAAGAAGCATGAGCATTCTTCCCCATATATATAATATAGAAAATAGAGTTACATTCAGATAGCATCCACCAATGATAAGAAAGACCATCTCTGACCAAAAATTGCCTTCAGAGAGTCTGGCTTTAAAGAAATGAAGCTTGGGGCTGTCTTCTTCAAAGAGAACTAGGAGAAAAAAAATTAAGACACATTCTGGTGTGCTCTTGCAATACATCAGGGAAAGGCCTTTCTGTGAGGCTGAGAGGCAAAAGCAGGGCTGTGAGAGAAGCACATGGCTGCCCCCACCACACATCCTCCCCACCCACCCCCAAACACAACCTGCTGAACACCCCCACCCCCACTCACAGCTCTGGGTTTTTAACCTTTACAGACACCCAAGATGGGCACTTTGAAGGCAGTTTTCTCAAGGTCAGAAAAAGCAGCAGCACAGTGTTTATAATGGTCATTTTTTTATTGCTTCCTTCAAAGTTTTCAGTAGATGACTAGTGAGAAAAACCAAAGCCAGCAATTCCCACAACAGCAGCAGGAGTGTCTCCAGTTCAGACACATCCCTTTCCTAGCAGGGCTGTTTGCACAGGCACCTCCCAGCTGCATCTCTCTTGTGCTAACTCCCAATTTCAACAGCCTTCAAATGAGTGGCTGCTCCCAGTCCAGCAAAAAGCAAAGTAAAACAACAGCAATTGTTTCTTTGTCACTCAGACAATGAAAGTTTGACTAGTTTCACTTATTTTGTTTCTGTACACTAGGAACAAAGCTGCATTGTTCCAAACTGGCACAAAAGGAATTCTGAACTTCTAGAATTTTTACATTAAATGCCACTTGGAACTGATTTCAGGCTTTGGGAAGCTTCCCAGCACCACTGCTACTCCCCCTCAACCCCCAGCTTTAATTTAGTAAGGAAATAAAATGAAAGGGGGGGAATAAAAATACAGGAGAAGATGCAGTGTGATAGTTGAGTTTATTTTTTGTGACATAAGCTGGTAAAGCCTAAAATGTTATCAAGCTGAAACAGCCCCACAATCTGACAAGGTAGGAGGCTCCTTGGTTAACACAAGCAAAAGTGACTTTATCAGGCTCAGCAGCTCAGCTCTGGCAATACTATATAAGGACCTGTTTGCCACGTTTTAAAAATCTCCCAAAGAAAATACTTATAAAAAAGTTGTGAATATTACAAGCTGTTCCCTGAGCATTTCCCCAGTAGAAAAAAAATGGTTTGGAGTGTGCACAATCTCACAGATAAGGTTGCCTGTGGTTAGTCAAGCTGTCCAGTGTCACTGAAGAATCAACCTGTTAGATGAAAACTAAAAATATACGTATTTTGACAACAGCACTATCACATTTTTTCTCCTTTTTTCCTCTTTATTTTGCTCAATAAAGCCAAAATCAAAAGTGCTGCCATTTCAAGGGCTATCAAAACACACCAAGCATTTTGTAAAGTGCTTTTATGCTGAAGAACACAGCCCCAAACTTTGATTAGAACAAAATAAATTATTTTGCCACCACTGCACGTTATGTAAATAATTTCTGATTTAAAGACACAAAACCAGAATGCTGTGTTTAATATTATGTCATGTATCCATGCCAACCTGGCTCTTTCCCTCCCTCCATTTTAGCTTTAGTACAAAGAAGCAAAAGAAAAAAAAAAAATTCTAAAACATATGTCAAGCAACCTGCTCTCCATTTCCCCCAAGAAAAATAGTGCTAGAAGCCTAAACAATGCAAAGGCTTTTCATTTCCAGGTCTGAATTCACATTCCTGATTTCAGAATGAACTGGAATATCACAACTATCATCCTCTAGAAGGCAATTCTACCAGGCACAGCTGTTTCCAAACCCTTCCCACATCCAAGCCCTGGGACATTCCCAACCTGCACATGTGGGTTTTCACACAGCCTGGGACAGCAGTGGAGTTCAGCAACCCCTGTTCTTGCCCTGGAAGGGTTTTCCCCACTGGCTTTCTGAGGAATACAGCTCATTTCAGCTGCATTGGGTGCCCTTTAAATGCCAAATCCTGGAGTTGTGGCTGGTTTCTTTTCCCTCCACCTCCCAAATTCTCTGCCTGTCTAAAGTGAGCTCCTCTCAACCTCATCACTGAGCTCTCCACGTGCAGCCTCTCACAGCAGAGGTGCAGGGGCTGCTAATCCCCAATCCCACACAACAAGATTCCCTGGCTATCCAGATGGGTTCTGGCTCCAGAATGCAACCTGGCTAACAAACAGCAGAGAGAAAACCCAACCAACCTTCTGCTCCTTTCCAAGTCCCCATCCAATCCCAGAGGAAAATGCTAATTGCTGAACTCACCCATCCTCACATGCTTTCACCTCAAGACTAGTCCTTAATATTGCATTTTAAATGTACAAAGCCCACTCTTTATTTTGGTGTCTGTGTGAAAACTACTCCAATCCTGTAAAAAACAGCCAGTTTTCCAAAGGCTGGTTATCCCCCTAGAGTCAGTTTATGAGGACACAAAGCACAGTTGAGGATACTGGGGGATTCTGCTCTGCCTCAAAGTTCCCTTAAGACTATTTAATGACATTTACAGTAGTCAGTTCTGAAATGTGAAAGTCAGAACTGTACAAAAATGTTAGAGGCTAACCAAAGCAATGATCTGGCATGAAGTCAGCTTTCAGAATAATGGGTGGAGGGGATAATTTGGCTAATAATGCAAGTTTTAAAGAAGCAAAAACCCAAGAGAGATAAAAAGCAGTGTCAGCACTACAATCCTTCCTTAGTTGTGGCCTAAATGTCAGTTCTAGGGGCATCTCAATGCCCTGACTGATCTGCTTCCTGCTTCCAACAGCTTCTGGAGCAGCTGCCACCCAGTTCTGACACCAGTTAGCCAGGCAACAAGACAAACTAACCACATTTTATTTGTAAAGACTAAGGCTGCACCCAAAGGTATCACACCTGTAAAGCAGATACAGAAAAGCAATTCCCAAGCCTTCTTTACACAGCTTCTGCCACAGCAAGTTCTTTATTTTACATCATGAACTACAGTTCTACAAATGGAGGGGGGAGAAGCTTGCAAAACAGGCATGTGCTTGTTTGAAATGAATCCTGACACAACCTATGTGTTACAAAGCCAGTCTACCATTAACTCCAGAGCAAATGAAATATAAGTCTACATAAATAATGATATTTTATATAGAGAATAAACGCTATTTTATAATAATTAAAAGTATTTAATTGAAAGTTATCTAACACAACAATTCAACCTATTTTAGTGTTTAATTTAAAATTTAAAGTGTTTAAATTATTTGCCTCATCTTTTAACAGCTACCAAACATCATCAAACATCTTAAAGGAAGAAAAAGAATTCCAATCTATCCCCACAAGCACACTGCAGAACCTGGTCAGCTAAAAGAGTAAATAAATAATAACAACAAGCATGAAACGCTCTAAAAAAAAAAAACCAGAAGAAAAAGCCCCAAGGCCTCTCCCCCTCCAGAGTGTCAGGGCGTTTTTATGCTAAACAATTACTCACCCTAGCAACCTCTGCTGGAGGTGCTCTCGGCAAGAGGCGCTGGACTTTGAGGCCGGGTCTGTGTCTGCGCCGTTCGGCCCCGTCCAGCCCCCGCCGCTCGCTGCCCGGGAGCTGCGGGAGGCTGCGGGAGGGTCCCCGACTCCGGCCTCGCCGCCTTCCCAACCAGCACGTGTTCCCGACATAAACTTCCGGGTTGGGCTGCAATCGGCTGCGTAATTGTGTCCCATGCACGACTTTTTTTATTATTATTTTTATTATTTGTTGTTTCCAGACCTTCTGTTCCAGGAGCCCTTTAGGAACCTCGGCATCCCGGGGAAGGGCGACCGGGCTGCGGCTTCACGGCGGCCTCCGGAGCCGCCAGAGCACCGTAAATCAACCCCCCGCTTCCCCGCCTCGTTCCACCGAAGCGGCTCCATTTCAAACCTTCACAATTAGCCCAGCCGCGGTACAAAAAAAAACAAAAAAAAACAAAAAACCCGCACAAAGGCGAGCGGCGCGGACCCGACCGGGAAACGCCGCGGGCCCGATGCCATGTTGGCCGAGGGGAGCGGAGGAGGGGAGCGGAGGGAGGGAGACGAAGCCCCCCCCGGCGCCGCACCCCTCCAAACCCCCCCCCAAACCCCACCCGCCACCGAAACGGCCCCGGGGCGCGTTGGCCCCGAGCG
>JAOEGS010001707.1:0-10894 GCA_025447755.1 Corythornis vintsioides
TATAAATAAAATAAATAGATTTCCTGTATTAATTTTTTTTTCAGTTCATTATGAACTTCGTGCAGCATCTGAAAGTTTCACTGTTGGAGTGGAAATTCTCAGTTTAGGTGGCTGCACCTAAAAACTATCACACATATCTGTGTGATATTCCTGATGCCTGAGAGGGAGCCCACTGCTTTTCTTTCAATAGAGGCACACATATGCAGAGCATATGGAAAGTAGTTTCTTAAGTGAAAAACTCATATGCTGCAGAAAAACAGAACTTAAAGAAAAGTAGAAAATAGTACTATACAAGAGAAAAAAAAAAAAGAGGATGATTGCATTCAGCTAAAGGGGAACATATGAATTGACCTTTCTTAAGGAGGCCTTAGCCAAGGCATACTTGTTCTTTCCTAATGACACCTCCACTCTGAGGAGGAGTTTGCCCCTTTGCTGCATATTGCTGCTCCAAACTGAGACATTTGGAGCCACTCAGTGCTGCTAAAGAATAACAAGCATTGCTTGAAGCTTGCAGCTAAAGAGGAGGCTCAGCCTTCTAAAATACAGTGTTTTCTGCAGCGTGGCGTGGATAATACTCTGGTCTGGGGTTCCTGTTCTGTGATGTTGAATGTCTCCAGTGTAGGTGCAGCTGAGCCCATCCTCCAGGCTTTCTTTGCAGTTCATGGAGACAAATGGATGTTTCCACTGCATGACTCATGTTACTTATTTTAGACATCTTCACCATCCCAAAGAGATGAATCATTCCCTTAAAGAGCCTGTCTGCCCTGTCAAATAGCTTAGCTACCAGTCCAACTGTGGGAGCTTGGTCCCTGCTTGTCCTCACAGCAGGAATGTTTCTCCACTCCTGGCTCTCCCTGGGAGTCAAACCAACTAATTGCTTCTGAAACTAAACATGGTTGTTCAGGAGCCACCAGAGCAGCTCTGTGTCATCAGTGAGAGGAGCAGAATGCCAGCTTTGGCTGTCTCCTCAGCAGCCCTTCCACTCATCTCAGCAGGCTTTGCACTTGTTGCATGCCCTTCACCAGGCAAAGTCAGTATTTGGGTGGTCTGCTATCAGTGCTATCACTATTTAAAGTGCTTTTGAATTGGGGGGGTAAAAAAACCCTCAGACCCACAACATAGCATGTGTGGAGACACTGGAACTCCAGAGTGAAAAGAAAATTGTGACTAAGGCCTGTAAATCACGTGTAGTGTCAGTCTGGGGATGAAGATGTGTATGTCACTTGTTTCTATGGTTAGCAAATGCTATGTTTTTTATGGAGTTTATTGCCACAAATACTTTCTGCTCATATTTTGTCCTGCCTCAAATGGGAAAAAAAAAATTGTTGCACACTTTAATCAGAGGATTTTCTATTTTTTCCATTGGTTAAGACATCTGTGTATGTATTGACAAGTCTTTTGATTCTTCACTGGAAGCAACAGACTGCTTGTCAGGGCAGTGGGATTCCCAAATTTTTGTTTACAAACATGCCTATTATTGTTTATTTTAATAGGCTGTTAAAAAGGAGATTAAAAACAAAGAGTTGAAAAAAATGAAAGTATGGAAAACTTAGTAATTCCCTTTCAGATTTAAACAGCAGGGGAGGGAGAGGTTGGGCTGTTTGAGTGAATGCCCTGAAACTTTGATCTGGAAAGAATGTAATGATTTATATTTCTGTGTTCAAGTTTATGCTAGGAAAGCCAGAAATTTTGCAAACCTGCAGTTTTACAACTGCTAGTTTGTGAGCCCTTTGCTCGTGTTTATTTAAACTTTAAATTATGCCTTCAGATTTTTAGGACAAATGATGTCATGTATGCTATAGATGATTGAGGGATTATCAGATGACTATCCTAGATGCCTGATGAGGGAGAAAAATCTAGAAAGAAGTGGGCTCCACAGAAAAATCCTCATGGATTACTGTCACTAGACAGATGCAGGATGTCTGAACTGGTTTTCTGGAGAGTGATCCTGGGAAGGTCTTTCTGAACTTCACATTCAAAGCTGTGTAAGATAGATGTAATCATACCTCCTCTGCTGCACTGGCTGAAGAAGGCCTCTGTGGAAGAAGCTGCTCCTCAGGCAGTTTTGTACAGCAGGGACCAGCTCTCTGTTACTAGCTGAAGAGGTTTCTCTGGGACAAATGAGAAAATCCAAATCCTGATGTCACTGCTATGCCAGTCAGATTTGCTTTGGGAAAAATAAAAGTGCAAAGTCTAGAGGGCAAAAACTCCTAAAGATAAGCAACACAGGCTTATCAGGAATAAACCTGCTTTTCACAAAACAGTTGGCATACACAGGGTGCATTTAATCTGCAGAGTTTATTTGAGAAGGCATGCATGGAAATGCTGGGGAACAGTCTGAAAACTAACCTGAAAAAGCTATAAACAAAGAATATGTAGGTTATAGCTCATTCAGGAGGGTATTTTGTGAGTCCTCAATGTACCCATGCTGCATCACTAACACAGTAACCTGCTGGGAGAGTGTTCCTAGGCCAAGAGAGGTACTGGATTTTCATCCCTGATCATGGTCTGTGAGTCTTATTTTAATGCTGCCATTGAAGTGCCTGACCTGTAGGGGTGTTTAGTAGGTGTTAGGAACAGACATCTCTAATATATTCCATATATTAATTAGTGAATGGAAACAGGCTGCTGCTTAGTAAGGAGCCGGGGACCAAATGTGGTTTGATAAGCTATTCAAATGCATTGCTGTCAAACCTGAGCTCTGTCACAAAAGTGGCATTTGTGTAGTGCTCTTAAATGGAAAGAACTTTATAAAAGGTTGATTTTTAACTTTAAGTGTAAGTGCATTAAGTCACTGGGGTTTTATCTTCACAGTTGCATGTTTATTGATACATTTTGGAGACTGTGGAAAGGTAGTTTGCTATCTTAAGGATTTTAAGAACTTAAGAGAAAGCCACAGTGGCTCTCTGATACTGCACTCTACTGAAAAAGAACCTCATTCACGTGGTTAATTATAGGAATTTTTTTTTCTTCCCTGTCAACTCTATGTAAAGGGAATTCTTGCTGAATGGTGCCATAATGGCCACCCTGCAATTCCCCTACTTAATGAGCTACTTCTCACACTGATCTCAGAATAACTGGGCACAGATGTTTAGCTGTCTAGTTGGGTTTTTGTGGGGGAGGCCTGAAAATGATTGTCTGTCTTCATTTCCATGTCAGCTTTCAAGCCTGTTGAAATGGCAGCATTCCTATCATTGCAGACGTTATTCAGCCATGTGAACTGTTACTCCTTCTGAAAGATTTCAGGCATTTCCCTCCCTGGTGTGCACCTATCCTCCTGCTGATAGCTGTTTGCAGGCTGCCTTCTGCAGTTAATGGGTCATGGGGATGGACGAGCTGCTGCAGAGCTTCTGCTTGTGCTGTGCAGGTTCTAGGAGACTGTCTGCTGCAGGCAGCAAGTTGCAGGTTGGGAAATGTTTCTTTTGTCACCTGGGAAAAGACAAAAAAACCCAAATCAGATATCCTTTTCAGCATTTCTTTACAGTAAAAAGGAAAAATCAAGAGCAAAACCTAAAGGAATAATAAGCCTTGTACAGATCTCCTGGCTCACGTTCATTCCAGATTATGTTTACTGAAGCTGCAAAAATATCAATTAATGATATCAGCTGAAGGCTGATAAACACCATCTGGTCTGCTCATCCCTTTTAATCATCTTCCTTTTCTAATATTGCCTTCTCTTCCCTGCATTGCTCTCTGCAGTCAGAGAATACCCCCTGTCACTGTGCTGCCTCTTCTCCTGGTCCCACAGGCCAGCCCAGTGGTGGGGTTGTCCTTTGTGACAGGGCTGAGCACTTTGCCTCTCTGCTCTGCCTCCATCCTCTCTGGTTAATTGCTATTTCCTGTAAATTTCCAAGGATTCATTTGAAATAAGGTCCTGTAGGAATACAGAATGGAGTTTGTGTTTGTTTGGTCTTTTATTGAATGTCAACATGAACCTATGGGTATAAAAACCTGTCCTGTTCATTGTGGAAGTTCAGTTAATTGGGGATGATGAAGAGAAGCTTGATCCTACCTGCTCAGCTATAAAAATCAGTTATGGTGCCTGAAGATGAAAAGCCAAGAGGAATCAATCTGAATTTAGTACAGCTAACACCGTGCTTGTATTTTTATCTACATGAGGGCAAGAGTTGACACATCTGAACTTCCCAGGGTGACAAAAGAGGACAGAATTTGGAGAAGGTGACGCAGATGGGAGCACAGAGCCCCACTGCTCTGCCAGCACGTGTCTGAAAGACCTCTTTTGTCCCACTCTATGTGGGAAGTGTTGCTGGAAAAGCTGACAGGATCCCCGAGGTTCAGAGCTGAGGGGCCTCCCAGGGAGTGCAGAAAGCATCCACCAGAGCTCTTCCCTGGGGTTATGAAAAGGAGGAGTGGCTACAGGCAACCACACTGACTGTTTTTCAGGAAAACAATTCTGATGTAGCTCGTCTGGAAAGCATGGGAGAGGGAGAGGACTTTGTTTCCAAAGACTGCTGAAAGCTTTCTTTTGTATTAATCTAGATTTTAAAATAGGAAAGAGATTGCCTGCAGAGGTTTCATTTGGCAATCAGTGTTTACAATCCAGGTTCTTATTTCAGTGGACAAGCATGATAGGTACAAAATTAAAGTTATTTAACTGTTTTCAATCGTTTTGCCAGAGGATTTAGTTATTCAGATCATAGAATCATTCAGGTTGGAAAAGACCCTTGGGATCATCAAGTCCAACCATTAACCCTACTCTACAAATTTCACCCCTAAACCATGTCCAAATGCCCCCTAAACACATCCAGGGGTGGTGACTCAACCACCTCCCTGGGCAGCCTGTGACAGTGTCTGACCACTCTTTTAGTGAAAAAAATTTCCCTAATGCTCAGTCTAAACCTACCCTGCTGCAGCTTGAACCCATTCCCTCTTGTTCTATCACTAATTACCTGAGAAGAGACCAGCACCAACCTCTCTACAATGTCCTTTCAGGTAGTTGCAGAGTGTGATGAGGTCTCCCCTCAGTCTCCTCTTCCTCAAACTAAACAGGCCCAGCTCCTTCAATTGCTCTTCATAAGATTTATTCTCCATGCCCTTCACCAGCTCTGTTGCCTCCTCTGCACTCACTCCAGCACCTCAGGATCTCTCTTGTATTGAGGTGCCCAGAACCAGATGCAGCACTCAGAGTGTGGCCTCACCAGTGCTGTGTACAGATCTTAGTTTTCTTCCTGCATTTCTACAAGCCAAGGCTTACTTGGGTGTTGTAGAATAACTGTTGACACATATATCCTGTATGAAGAGCCTTTGCTTTCTGAATCACTGTCACCTGCTTTCAAAGCTGATGGTGATAAATCACAGTGAGATGCTCTTTCACTGTAGTTCAAACCCTCCTGTACTTTGAAATTACTTCCATGTGTAGACAAGCCATTAAGAAACCATTTTTGCTTGAAATTAAATCTCCTGTATTTATTAGCCCCTGCATTTTATGCTTGTACCAAGAAATTAATCCTGTTCCTTTCAAATGTTTTTTGTCCTTTGCTTTGCAGACTGTAAGATGGCACATTGAATTACAACCATGGGCAAGTCCAACTCCTTCCCTCAACTACGAGGCCTCGAGGTTCCTGAAGTACATTAGCACTTCTCAGGTAGGTTTTGCATTTCAGTCTCCACTTAGAAAACAGTTGGCCTGGCACAGACTGTTCCCTCTTGTGTAAGGAATTAATCTCACAGCAAACTGTTTTTGAAATGGCTGTGTTTCTAAAGTTGCTTAACGTAGCAGTGATGATCAATGTGAACAGAAATGTCAAAACAGAGGGTAGAAAGAATACACTCTCTTTCTCACTCTCTGTCAGACACAAAAAAAATACAGAGTACTCTGTAGGGAGAGAACTGTGTATTCAACCACCCCACCTTTCAATAGCAATGTGATAACCTGGTGCATTTTAGCATAAAAGGATGCATTTGAGGGTCCCAGTAAAATGAGAACAAGGCATTAGTCTCCAGCTTGTACCAGTTGTCCCAGTGGTACCAAAAGAATCTTGATATTTTGAGGACAAAAATGATGACCTGGAAAATGAGTGGGTTTTTATATGCTTTTTCAAAGGTGGCATTTCCAAATCCAGACTGTTTGCCAGATGCTTCCAGGGTTCAGCATCTATGGAAATTGGGCTATTGTGTCTTAATGGAGGCATCACTTCTGCCCAACAGCATTTATGCATGCATTTCCTGTCATAAAACATGGAAAAGGTGCTGGATGCCCACAGTTCTGACAGGGCCTCTGCTTTTGGTAGCCAGATCCATCTATCAGCAATTGACCCTTGAACACAGGTATAACTGCACCATTGCTTACACTGGAGAACAGCAAAAAGCCTCAGGTGCTAATGTCACCAAAATGTCATTCATGTGCTAAATTCTTTGTTAATGGAATGCTTTCAAGGCTGAGACAGAAGATCCGTTTGAAACATGGCTAAAAGGGTAGTAGAGGGAGGGTAGTAGAGCTTGTGGGTACCCTGGCTAAATACTGAAGAAGATGACATCTCTGCCTCCACTCAGGCCAGCACTGAGGGGGCAGGAGGTGAGATGGGGCATGTGGAGACAGTAAGAGATGTCTGTAGAGCTGCTTGTTTTGGTGTACTGAAGTTTAGTCTGCAGCAGGCATATTAAGCTGAAAACATCCTTCTTCTTGGTGACTTAATAAACAGTGGCAGATGCTGCTAAACTCCCCTAGTTGGGTCAAAGCCTACAAGGACATCAATTAGTAGAGAGTTTATTGCTTCTGACACACTAATGGAGAAGCTTCGTTCCCAGAGTAACTGACCCTGGTTGGGGGGACAAGTCTAAGTGAAAACAAAAAAATAAGAGACATTCTTGTTCCTGACCTGGTAGATGTTACAGGATTGGTAACTGACAGGATAACACCATGACTGGTATGAACATTTCTGGAAATGGGATCCTGCATACTGAGATGAGCATGGGATCTCATTTTCCTTGTTTGCTGAGCAAGTGTCTACTAATGACAGTGCCTGAGTTCAGCTCTGTGCCATTAGTGTAGAATGGCTCAGACTGCTGCAGGGGGAAGATGCTGGGTCAGCAGGGTGAGGTGTGGCAGAAAAAGCTTTTGCAATGCTGGTATCTAGTGGTCAGAAGAACCATCTTACATGTGCTGTTATTTGTATTATAGTAGCAAGTAGGATGTGAGCTCAGTGTATTAGGGTCTATAAATCATGTAACAGACTGGTGATAGTGCTAAAGGTTCAGGGTTTGGGTTTTTTTTAAATGAGCTATTAGGTAGCAAGGGCTATTAAAAGTGCTCAAAATTCTGAGTGTTGTAATTGCTCCTAATACCATGAGTCAATTAAGTGGCAGCACTGCAGAATCTTCTGTGTAGAGAGCACATTATTCTGTGTCTTAAAATGAGTGCTTGCTATTGCAATGCCATTTATTTCCTGATTGTTATGGGACTGAAGGGAAATGGGTGGTGGGGTGCAGTGCAAGTCATTGCTTAAAACTTAGTGAATCCTGAGAGCAGCATGAAGAGATGCTATATAGCTTTTACAGATTTTCTATGGGAATTAAGAGCTGAGCAGGAGCAGGGAGGTGGTGATGCAGTGTGCAGCTGTTTGGATGTAATGCTCCAGATAATGATCTTTCAGAGCTTAAGCTTCTTAAAGAATGAGAGTTTTATTTACTTATTGTAAGGCACTTGGTGGAGTGTGCCTACCACATCAAAGGCTGGATTCCAGTTTTCACTTGCAGCCCTGTGTAAACTTTTTCATTTCTGTGGTTCTAGATGTGTTTTTTTAGCTTGGCTGAAACCAGGAGCTGAGATGGGGCAGTCTGCTGTAAGGGAAGGAAGGACCAAAATTAGAATAGTCAGTTCAGAACTGATGCTTTATCTCCTCTACTGTTCTTTCTGCCTTTTTTATTGCTGTCTCTCTGTCAGTACTAGTTCCCATCCCTGCAGCCAGGGTTGGTACTAGGTCCAAAGCACAGCTTTAGGTCATGGTGGCTCGTGTTCCTGCAGCTTTTCTCAGTCTTTGCTTTCCTATCTGCATGTGCTCTGCAAGCCCTGAATTTGATGGCCAGCCTGCACATGGCTTGAGAATCCCTTCAACAACCAAGTGTGAACTGACGCTGGTGCAGTGCAGCACAGACTCTCTTGGGCAGAAGTAGCTGCAGCTTTGGTGCTTACTTCTGCTTCCCATTACCTCCTTAACACTGCTGTGGGGACAGCCAAAAGCTGCACTGGTTTTCCATTACCTGCTGTGCCCTGGCTGTACCCCCAAATTACATGCCTGCCTTTTCCAGAGTGGGATGATGTGAAATGTGTCAGAGCCTGGGCATGAAGTGCTGGCTCAGGCTGACATGTGGACAGGCAGAGCTGGTGTTTCAGGAATGGGTTCCTCCATAGGGTGTCACCCAAAGGGCCATAGCTTTATGGAGGCACTTGGAGGCTGCTGCCCAGCTGCTGGCAAAGCTGACTTCACCTCTCAGTTAAGTGTTTTTTGACATTCCCAGGTTTCTGATGAATCCAGCACATTTTAGTCCCTGCTTTCTTGGTCTTTACAATGACTTTGGCTTACAGCGTGCCTTCCTGCAGGGTATTTTTCTCCTTTTGCAGTATTTTTATCCTGGCTTTAGCCTCTAGATGTCTAAGCCATAATGTGCTATGATTTCTCTGTTTAGTTAAGCACTTGCTTACATCTCTGCTGTTGGAGAGAGGATGTGTTGGGGTAGTGATTAAATCCCTTCTGAACTGAGAGCCAGGACACTCTAGGTAAGATACACAGCATATGCTGCAGCACTGTAACTTGTGATTACCATCTCGAATCATGATGTGGTTTTAACTTTATTCAGGATGCAGAATCCACTGCAAGGTTTGAAAAGGAAAAAAAAAAAAGTAAACATTTTAATACGGAAATGACTTGTTCTCAGGAAGTTGATTTTGGGGTCTAGTACTAATGCTTAATTATTTGCTTTTCAAACTGCATTCCTCTCCGGGGGATTATGTAAGCCTTAAATTTCACCAAGTGGAACAGACTAACAAGGAAAAAAACCAACATCGAATCTCCATAGCTGTGCATCAGATTGACAATCAGTTTTAAATGAAACCAATTAACGTTTTTCTCCTTTACACTCTTTCCCCAGAAGGCAAATGAAAAACAAATTAAAAGTCATGGCTTAAAATGAAACATCCTTTGATTTCAACAGATTTCATGTGAACACATGAACCTGAACAGCCTGAGAGGATCCGCTGAAAGCACCCAGAAGCCCTGGTCGATCTGTCTTGATGAGAGGTTTAGCCTCATTCATCGCATCAGAAGCAAGCAATGCCGTCTGTATTCCCTTGGGTAAGTGCCCTCTTTGAGAGACAGCAAAGTGATTTATGACCCCTGGCTTCCAAAAGCCCCGAAACACAGGCTGCAACAAAAGATGCCTTTTAAAATGCAGATGTTGTTCGGGTGTGTTTTGTTACTTGATGATGTGCTTCTGTAAGCTGTTTTTAGGGAGAAACCTTTCTCTGTTGGGGTGTTTGTTTTTCCTTTGCTTTTTTAATATGAAAGCAAATTGCTGGTGAGTAGTCAGGGGTGGTTCACAGAGAGGAAGATGGAAATTAATGAGATAAACTGAGAAACCTACAGCATCTTCCCTGAGCCAAAATGACTTGCATAATTGCCTGATACTTCAGCAGCACTACTTATAAAACTTCATTAATTACCCCTGGGACAAAATAGTACATTTTGATATGAGAGTGTGTTTGCTAAGCACTTCAGGGGTGACCTGTGCCAAAGTGATAAAAATAAAGGCAGTTGTGGCTTTACTGTTAAATGTTTGTAGTGTTTATGATGTTTACAGCAATTGAGATGGAAGTTTTCTCTCTTCAGAGAGACAAATGTTTTCACAGATATTAAAACCACAAATGCAGGTTGTTTGCCTGCTAATAAAACACTCTTCTTCCTAGAAGGGTGAAGAAGGTCAATCCTCAAAGTATGTCAGGCCACTGGCTTTTTGCATTACCCATCAGCACACCATTGTGTTAGGAGAATCGTCTGGAGCTTGTTTCACACAGATCACCACCTGGCTGCTGCCTAATTAAACTGTCTGCTGTCCTGGGAGCCAGCTTTAGGTTAGAGATGTAGTGAAAGGCTTCATCTCTCTTGAACCAGCATAGTTTATTTCTGGGATTTTGGCTGCCATAGGTTTACAAATGGAGGATAGCAAGGAACTGTGTCTGGGTGGCATTTCTCAGTGCTCAGCACATGGCAATTAACACCAGCAATTAATGTAAAATGGATGCAGAGTGCCCTGCAGTCAAAGCAAGTGTTTTCTATTAATTGTGAGGGCTAATATTTGGATCAAGCTTATATTGAGCTGAAAAAAAACACTCCTCATACCATGAGGGACTCTCAGGTCTTGTTCATCTGCATTGCTCTGTGGCAGAAAAACAGTAACATGCCCTTTAGAGACAAATCACATTATACAGAGAGCAAACTCCTCTGGACTACTGTTAACTTTTTATGCTTTGCATATTCCTTGTATTTCAAAACATACTTACCCTGGTTGTAATGCAAAATATAAGTTTACATTTATTTTTTTTTTTCAGTTTTTCACTTTTCTATGAAAGTTAGGAGAGATGCTATTTTATCCCATGCTCAGGTCCAGACTTTACCTACTTGACTGTCAAAATGGTTCATTGCCTGAGGTGGTTTCTAGTATTTGGTAAGAAGCAGCTGGCACATTCAGGTGGAAAATCATCTAAGCTAATTAACATTCTGGAGGTGGATATAGCTTTCCTTTGATCCTGAATGATGAAGGATGGTGGTCCCCCCCCCCCCCACTGTGTGTGAATATGGTTCGTGACCACCTGAGGAACCTGAACATAGAGAAGTCCATGGGACCTGGTGAGATTCATCCCAGAGTCCTGAAAGAATTG
>JAOEGS010001707.1:37375-55142 GCA_025447755.1 Corythornis vintsioides
AGGTGCCCCTGCTCTGGCAGGGGGGTTGGACTAGATGATCTTCTAGCTCCCTTCCAACCCCTAATATCTGTGAATCTATGAATCTAATGTCATGCTTATTGGAATGTAACAGCATAAGGGGAAAAAAACCACTTAAGACACAACCATTACAAAGCAAAACCTTGAAATGGAGGGGTACTTGTAAAGATGACCCTCTCTGATCACCACGATGTTATTGTTAAATACAGACAGAAACCAAGAGTTTATGAATAATCTTCAGAGGGTACAGTTCACCTGATGACTTCCAGTTTGATTAATTCTCCATTTCTATCATGAATTAACAGATCTTAGCAAGTGGGGATGTGTTGCATAAAGACAGAATTATTTTGGGGACAATCCACACAAACCCAGCTAAACAAATCTTTTTCAGCTCTCTTCCAGCATATATCAAAGATCTCTTCTTAGGAAGACAATTCCACAATTGCTGGTTTTCTCCTTTAACTCCCTGCATCTCTAACAGTGAAAACCACAAAAATAGATTTGATTAAAATTATTTTATTTTACAAGAGTAAAAATACATACTCAGATGGATGTAGGACTTGCAGGCTCTTCACAGCATTCTCTTCAGTCCCATAATTTAATAAGGCCATCCCAGCCACATGTAATGACTTTTGATGTTTCATGTGGGTGCCACACTGCACCAATACAGACTTTATCATGTGCTTTTAACCTGCTGTAGAGTTTTGTTGTCTTCCAGTCCCAGATGTTGAGTTTTCCATCTGCATCTCCAGATATCACATAGCTGTATTGAGGGGATGAAAAGAAAAGCTGTATCATGTGTGAAAACTGCTTGTATTAGAATACTTTTTACATTGAGCAATGGAAAAGAGGATCACCCAGTGAGGTTCCTGCCTGACAGTCTGCAAACACCTCCAAAGAATTAGCATTCATGCTGGGCTCTAAGGCACACAAGTCCTGCAGAAGGTGATTCATCAACTGAGAGGCAAATGTGCCAAGCAATGTGATTATACCATGCACTGTGTTACTGGAACTACAGAGAATATAGCAGCAAAAGTGCTAGAGACACTTCTGTTTTTCCTCTAGTGTTATTAAGGTTATTCTCCATTTTTTTTTATAGCAAGGAATATCTTATGTATGTACAGTGGTAAATCTATAGGCATATTACTGAGCAAATAGGATGAAAAAGATGGTTCCCTGAACAATAAATGAGGATACCCACACCAGACCTGCAAACTGGGAAAACCAGGCAAGTGCAAAGCCCAGCTGTTCCAGACAAGAGCACATGGCAGGAACAGAGCCTGTGCAGCATTGCCCATCTGAAGAGTTGTGCCCAGTGTTGTGCCAAGGCTGGGCAGAACAAGGGGAGTCTCTGGATGGTTTAACAGCTGCACAAATCACCTTGGCAGAATGGGGTGTCTGGACTCCACGGGCTGTTCCCTAAATGTTGCTCAGGGCAACCACTGAGTCTAACTTAGTCTGATGAAATGACACAAGAGTAAACTTTCTGTTCTGCTGCTTGGCTAGAGAACTGATGCTGAGTTAACAGGATGCTGTGCATCAATGAATGCTGCAGAGGATTCAAAAAGAAATTCAGTGTCTGCCCCAGCAAGTTTTAAGATGAACCTTTTTTCCACAAAAAAAACCCCAACCCAAACCAACCCAACCCAAAACTTACCTCATGTCAGGTGAAAAATCCACTTGACAAGCATAGCCAGCTACCATGTGGCCTTTGAAAATTTTCTTTTTGTTTAATCTGAATCTGTTCTGAGCTCCAAAGATCAGAATTTGGTTATCCATTGACTGGCAAGCCAACCATTTCCCTGTAAATGCAATAAACAGAGGTAGTATCAGAGTATTACACCTGAAGAAACAGATGTCACTGGACTGTTTGAAGATCTTTTATTAACTTTTATTGTAGTCAGATTTCAGATTTTCATTATTTATCAGGGTCAGCAGTTGACATTGCTTCTGCCCAGTACAACAGTCAAGAATTCACAGAAAAATTAAGATACATAAATCCATACCCCTAAGCAGCAAAGTTCCACATCTGTAAAATTTTCAATTTACTTTTCTTTAAAGGACTCATTGAACTCCAAAATGATGCACAATGTGTCTTGCACAATCTGTAGCACAACTATTCCAAAAGAACATGTTTTGTGTGATACTGGAATACTACAGGTCAAGATGTTGTTAATGTGACAGGTGATGTCTTGAACTGAAAAGATGACTATGTAATTCCTAACATCATATACTGTCTCATCTCAGAAATCAAAATATTCAAGTGCTATCCAGGCAAAACTGAAGAAAGAATGAGAATTCCAGTATTTCAACATGGAATAATGAGAAGAACCAAAAAAAAAAAAAAAAAAAAAAAAGGTTAAAATAGGCCAGTTTAGGAAGATAACATTTTAAAATGCAGCTCTTCCTCTAGAATCTTCCCTTTTATATCAGGAACCCACTTCTATTGTTAAAAATCTTTACACCACAAACCAAATCTGATACTGATAGCTGGCTGAAGACATTAGTTGTGCTGGCTGAGCAGCCACTACTCAGCAGAATGGGATTGGTAACTGCAAATCTGGCAACACTACAATAATGTTGACACTAAAGCTATTTAATTTTGGCCAAAACACATACTGGAGATTGTTGTCCTGTTGGAAGGATTTTCACTGATTACTGGAGGCACTAAACCCTTATTCTCCTTCAGCTGGGTTCTAATTGAAGAATATAAACACCAGTGAAACATTAACATGCAGAAACACTGAGATAATAAGGGATTTCTCTTATGCAAGAGTAATTTGGCCTCTGTTCAGAAGAGAAAAAACCAGCATGGACAGGATCATGCTCAACAGCATTTTCTGCTTTAACAGTGGCACCACCAGGACTGCTGAACTTGATTAGTACTTCACAGCCACCATCAGTTCCCACCATTGTTTCTCTTAATATTCTTAATACAGCAAAGAACACATCAGGACCTCTATGAAAAGAGGTCATTTTGCCCTGTCTGGATGAAGGTCTAAATTTAAATTCCTAGTTATCCTGATAGAACCCCTCATTTTGATTCAGACTCTTAAATGAAACCCAGACCCAGCCCAATCTGGGAATAAACACACACTGGTTTGGGGGTTGGGGGGGTAGGAGGGGGTTGGCAGAGGATGCACAAGGTAACAGGACTGAGAAATAAGAAGACATGACTGTGCAAACTGGGTGCAAGAAGGCAGACAAGTGTTAACCTACCATTTGGAGAGAGAGTCACAGCTGGCATGGAATGCATACTTGGCTCAGCTATGTACTTGAAGTCTACAGGAATGTCCCTGAAAAAAAGAAGAATTCTGTGTTTTATGAAGGCATGGAGATGTTCCAAAGGGCTGCCTCCAGTCAAATGATTCATTTAGCCACTGAGCTGTGGAGAGAGGATGGTGGTGTCTAAAGGAAGAATGTGAAAAAACTCAAAGATATTCTGAATTCCCACCTAGAGAGCTCCAGCTGTGGAGACATCTACAGGAAAACCTCAGAGAGGGGATTACCCAAATCAAATGACCCAGACTTTAAAGCAGAATGGTGATTCCAATTGTTAAGAGTAATACTGCAATACAAAGACACTTTACTGCCTCCAGTTGAACTGAAGCTCTTACACAGGTGGCAGAAATAGACTGATAAATGCACATTATTATTATTATTGGAATGTCTGATTGGCTATTTTTTTTCCTTTTTTTTTTAAGAAGAAAACAAGAATTTCTCTCTTGTCTCTCTGCCAACACCCTTTTCCTCCTGATCTCTCCAAATGGGATGCCAACCCATTCCAACCATTCACAGCTGAACTGAACCATGAAATCCCTGGTCTCAACTGCACACAGGACTGTGACTGTATGTTAAGAACATATACTGTCCTGTACAGAGGCCCAGGGAAAAAACCAAGTACAGTCTAAACCTTACTTTGCAGAACTGTCATTTGCTTTTGACTCTCTAAATTGAATTACTAACGGTCTGTAAATATTCACAGTATTCTTCATACCCTCCACTAGAAGGCTGGTAAAAAGGGAAGGCATGCACATGTTTTTCTCATTAAGCAAAAATAAATCTCCATCAGAAAATAGATTTGATTAATGTATTCAGCAGCAAACACATGCAAAATGTTCTGTAGCAACATCAATTAACACAAAGGGGATGGTTCTGACTTCATTGTCTCATTTACACAGGACAAGGGCTACTGGGACACTGCTGGAGCAGAAAGGGTGGGTGGCTGCCTTGTGCTAGCTGCCTGAGCTTTGCTGGATGGCCATACAGTCAACATTAGCAAGGTCATTATTATTCTATTTTATTGTGGTGGTTTTTCCCCTCTCATCTTGTGCTAAGCAATGTGAACACAGGCAGCAGGGTGAGGAGCTGTGCTGGTGTCAGGAAGTAACAGAAATGCTCCTGCTCTGTGGATGTTAAAATAATTTACCCCTCAGAATAAGAAGGGCAACCCACTTAATAGCCTAGGTGGGTAAGATCATGTGTAGGGACCACTGGCTTCCAAACAGGCAAATCTGAGACTGTTAAAAAAGTCTCCTCACAGAGGAGGAATCTCTAATGCTGAAGACTTCTCCCCCCCCAAAAATAACATTACTAAGAAAGACACTCCCATGATTGATTGCCTAACCTCAAAACTCATGGATATGCTGTTTATTCCAATTTTTTAAAATTTAGAGATCTTAGGCTTTTCCCCACATCAGAGCATTTCAAAGACTGAAAAGCTTTAAATATCAAATGCTAGTATCTGCTAGCCAAGATTTAGAATCAGCTTCTTCCTCAGCAGGAGAAAGAAAAAACCCTTTTTAAAGGAAGAAGGAAAAAACCCCAAAACACCAAACCTCAACCTCAGTCCATTTTGGGGATCTGAAGAGCTCTAAGGAGACTACAGGATCTTTACCAGGAATGATGGAGAGAAAAGGCATGCTGAGGGCACAGCTTTACAGGAATGACAAGTTCCTAAGCCTGTCAGGATGATAAGAAGCCAGCACTGTACAGTTCTTGCATTGCTAGCTGCCATGCACTAGAATAAAAGCCTCTAGGGTCAATCACCCAAATCACTCCTCTGTTTATCCCAGCAGGATTATACCCATGTGAAACAAAGATAAAATAACATTTCTGCATCTGTAGAAGAAACCAGAAGATGATCCCTGTGCCACAGAAATGCAGAGAAATGTTCAAGTCCTCCCAGTCAGATACCCTAAGGACACCATTCCATCCATCTGCAGGAGTCTGTGCTTCAGCTGGAGTTTGAGCAACCAAGCAACTGCAATTCAGTGCACAGGGACATCTCTGCATGGGATGGACTCCTGGGGAAAGCAGCTTAGAATTCTCAGGGGAGAAGTTCTTCACTGTGATGAAGTCTGACATGGCATCCCATTACAAACTCTGGCCAAGTCAAAGAGTTTACAAAACAAACAACAAAATCCCCCTGGACAATTGAAACTAAGCAATTAGGCCAGCTTTAATTAATGCCTTTTAAGGCCATACTCAGGTCATCATAATGCTGCTTTGTTTCTGTAGGATACTGAAGAAATATTGTGCTGAAGAACATAGGGAGAAATGTGCCCAAATCACCCTAAGTTGCAAATAATTTTCCTTAGGAATTTAGGAAAAAATGGTTTGAGGAGGAGCATGAAATTATTTGCCATGGAAGTTTTCAAGCTCAAAAAGCTTCTCTAGCAAATATATTTATTTTTAATGCATTGTAAAAATCTAGATCTTGAAATGATAGAAATATGCCTACAGACCAATTCACAAGTATCATGGCATGCTGTGGAGAAAGGTTTTCAAGTCATGCCTAAGAAGACAGAGTTGTATTTGCTTTTTTATAAAGCCAAACAAAATCCCTGCTGACTGCACTGCTGAATACTGCCTGCAGTTGTGTTCCCCATTATCTGAGCAAGGGAGCTTTCTCCAGCATGCAGCAAGCTCAGGATACAGCTTCTTTCTTCTGAAAGAAATCTGCTACTGGAACAATCAGGTTGTGATGTTCCCATGCCAGAAGCTTTTTTGCCTTTCCTGCTCTTCCCCAGAGTGACTAAATCCACCCACTTCTCTGTTGATTTCAGCCATCAACACACAGCTCACAAAACAGGGGCAATCCTGTCTCAAGGAAAGAACAGATTTGTGTGAGCAAGATCATCCTCCCACTCACCAGAGAGACCTTCCTTAGCAGATCTGATCTTGCACAGAGTTATTTCAGGAGCAGTAAATGCATGGGTGTAATTATGAAGCACTGAACAGAGGCTCCCTTGGAGTGACATATGGTGACAGCATCATACATCTAGCCTGAGCTTGGCTCCCAGACTTTGGTCATTGCCACTGCTGCTCCTGGCACAGACATGCTGAGGGTTTTCTGGCTGCTTGGGCAACATTCAAACACCACAGATTGGAGGCTCTGGTCTAGGTTTTTTTGTTTAAAAAAAAAAAAAGCAGCCAGCAAAGCTAGGAAGGAAGTGATTAGTCACAGAGCTGTGGAACTAGTGTCTGTATTGTGCAGCAACTCTGCATGTGCCAGAGCAAGAGAAATGGATACCTGGAGACACAGGAGTGATTATTTCAGAAAGAAATTAGAAATCCAAGAGATCTGAAACCCTAGAGAAATCTTCAAAGTCCTAAGATGAAAATCTTAGTAGTAGAACTTTGTCAAAAACATTTTGGACAGGAGAGATGTGTTTTCTTCTCAGATATGTTAAAAACTGGAAACCATTTAACATGATGTTTCTTTTGAGGTTTTCTTGGATAGACCTTCACTTTGCTGTCATCTATTGTGTTCATACTGTGGGTAACAGTGATTGCCAAAACCCCCAGACAACCAGCAAACCAGAATGAGGCTACACTAAGCTAGTTACTCCACACATACACCAAATATTGTAGAATACTATGCACATGCAAGTTCAAAGCATTAAAAACTGACACACACTAATGTAACAGAGCAAAAGGAGAAAGAAAAGAGATCACTAATGGAGTGCAGTGTGCTTCAGGCTGACAGCACTGTCTTCTGCCTTTCTCTGAGGGAAATCTAGGAAGTGCCTCAAGCATTCAGCCAAAGCAGGGTTTTAAAGCTAGAGCTCAGTACACTCCAGTGTCCTAGGTGCTATGGATGCTTTTCAAAATAAACTCTCTTCTCAGCTTGTTTATAATATACTTGAAGTGAAAACTGAAAATGTTAAACTTACCATTCCCAGACTCTTAAGCTCTTGTCATCAGATGTACTCACAAACCTTCTATTTTCATCCACAAACACAATGGTGTTGACAGCTCCCAAATGCCTGTCGTATTCCTGCACGATCTCTCCACTTCGAATATCCCACTGCAAAGAAAAGTCAGAATCAGACCCCCTTTTGCAGAAAAAGCCAGAGTTTTGTGTTGAGAGGAAGAGCTATTAACTAGACATACCTGCACAATTTTCTTATCTGACATTCCTGCAACAAAGAGATTCTGTTTATCTTCATCAGGATTGAACTTGACACAATAAGGGACCTTCCTGTTTGTGAATCTTGAAATACACTGCCCTGCAACAGAAAAGCCATTTGGAGTGCATCAAGTTGGAAGTTCTATGGGCTAATTAGTTCTTTGCAGATATTGATAACAAACATCCATTTTACTTCTACTTTACTAAAAGCCCTTGAGGGGATTAGAGGGTAGAATTTTCCCTTCTTTCACCTGTTTTATGTACACACCTGTATGAACTGTTCCATACCTTTACTGCAGTTCTGCAAACACTGTAAGTGCTCAGTATGCTGTATGTCAGCAGGCATATCAAGGACAGCAAGACTGGTCAGGATATCACAAGCTTACCACTGTCTTTGCAAACATTACCTCCTTAGGATCAGAGGTCTTCTCAACAAGAGACTTAACTGGGGCAAGAATTCCCTAATCCTAAGCCTAGAAAAGGGTAACAGTAATTCAACTGCAAAACAAATCACTGATCTGCTCTCAGCCTCAGCCTTACATACCATGGCTACATGTTACCTGCAATTTACAGAAGCCTGTTTTAATACAAAAGCTCAAGAGATTTTTCAGGTGTCTAAACTGAGTTCAGACTCAGGACTGAAGAATATGCCTTACATTTTTCCAGCTGTCACCTGTAGAAGACTAGGGGCACTGGTAACCAGAACACTAACATCTTCTTCAAACATGGAAACTTCCTATCTGAGGAACAGACTTTAAGTTTCAACTAAAAATCTACCCTGTATCTTTTTAGTTGAAGAAATTATTTGGAGCAGAATGTTACATTCCTGTCCCAGGCAGTTCTATGACACCAAGGGCCCCACCCTCCAGCTCACTATACACCAGCAGCTCAATTCCCACCACCTTTTCTTAGCAGAGTCTGGGTTAACCAAAAAATAAAGTGAAATAATTCTTCTAAATTAAGCATAAAGTGGGATTTCATTACTTAATTTATGCCTGTAAAAGGAAACATGCAATTACCATAGGTACTAAAATGTTGTAAAACTTTTTTGGCTGAAAATTGTTCTGGCATTACAAATAACTGTCAAACTTCTTAGAAAGGTATGTGATATACAGGTGTATAGGTAGTGTCAATTGCACCATTAGAGATAATAACAAAACATTTAGGGGAAGAAAATACTATTCATGCTGCAATGAAAACCTGAACACTGAACCACAGGATGATACTAAGGACAATGGAAATAACCTGACTGCTAGATGATATTAGACTATATGGTCCTGCTCTGGCAGGGAGGTTGGACTTAAAGATCTCCAGGGTCCTTCCAACCCCTGATATCCTGTGAAAATACATTTTGATAGTTACTATGAATTAAATACAGTGCTTAAACACAGAGTCAAGCTTACCTGTTTCAGTGTCCCAGAGTTTAAGGTAGCGGTCGTATGCAGCACTGAGAAACTTAGTGCCAGCATTATTAAAACAGATGTCTCTAACAGCTTTACTGTGTCCTAGAAGATAGAAAAAATGGCAATGAGAAACTCATATCCATTCTTTAAAAAAAAAAAAAAACATCAATCCACATTATTCAACTTAAAAAAAACCAAGGAAATGACATTGAAATTATTCTCGAGCACCAGTCAAGAATAATTCAATTGATAATCAAAAAGTAGCTCCTACAGAATGAGGAGAATAAAACCTAAACCCCCCTCACCACCTCTAAAGCACTGGGGGGAGAAACAATAGCACTGCACAGCATCAATCCCTGTGCATCATGTATATATATTGATATACAAGCAGAACTTTAGTACTGTTGGCTTCAAAGAGCATTCTGGTCACAGTTATGAGCTGCAAGAGCCATTAAAACACTGCAATAAATGTCAATATCTAACAAAGAAGAGGAGAGGCAAACACTACAGGAGATTATGAGAAATATTTGTCATTAGAAAACAGGTACAAAATATGGGAAATATTAGAGAAGAAAATTGAGAATGCTTTCATCTGGTGTTAACATTGCTACACCTCAACCCCAATGCTTCCATCTGATCATGGCATCAGACTTGCAGGAGATGTCTTTAAAAAGTTAAAATGTCAGTGCAACACCTTAAATATAGCAAAACAGCAGGTGAATCTGGCTAATAATAAGGACCTTTTGAGTAGAACAGTCAAACTTTTCAGAAAGAGCAGTCTATTGAGAGTGAACATTTTTTGAGCCCATTTTTGCCACACTGCTGTCATCAGAAATATTAGGTGGAAAAAAAAAAAAGACTTCTTTGTTGTTACTCAACATATATTCACTCAGTGTTCTAGAAATGTTCCTGTTTCAAAAGGATAATCAGATGCTTTTGTTCTGCATTCAAGGCTGCTAAGAAGTATGTATTTCTCTCTCAGGTATCTGCTTTAAAAAGCTCCTGTTACACTGACAAAGAGGGCAGCTGAACCTTAAAAAAACCAAGCTCCTATGCTTTTGCACTAGCAACTCAGCAGAGAAGAGACCACCTCCTTAAGGTGGGGTCATCAGACCATGAGATGTCTTCACTGCAGGAACAGAGGGCTGCTGTGCTCAACACAAAAATGAGACATTTTAGTGTCATGATGTTGCCTTCAGAAAGGAATCTTGCAGAAAATATCAAATTGATAACTTCAGTACACTGATGTTTTAAGGTGTTGTATGTCCACATTAAACTGCTTGGAACAGTGACAAAGGTTCAGTAAAAACTTGTACCTTTTTCCACTCACACTGCTAAGATCAGATCATACAGAATACCATTTGCCTTTGATGCCTACAAGTCCTCCCTATGAGAAATTAATAAACTAAGCCAAATCATATTCTTCCATGAATTTGTTTTAAATATACATCATTTAAAAAAAAAATGAAAAATGAAAAAAGAAAAGAAAAAGAAGAAAAAGACTGTTACCAATAAAGGTTCGTAGACATCTTCGATCACCATACACTTCCCATAGCTTGGAAGAAAAAAATAGGGGGATGGGGAGAAAAGATAATTAATAATAGCATCATCATTATTTAACAAAGTGCAAACATACATGGCAACATCTTTTAACAAAGGAATTACAAACGTATGCTGTCTACTGATAAATCACAACTATCAACCCAGAAATGCACAAGAATGCTCTGTCACTTTACTGTTAGCAGAAGCCTGTTAAAATCATCTTTCTAGCATGATGTATGCTTGTCTAAGATCAGTTCAAGACCACAAATGCTTCAATAAAACACTGCAGCAGAAACCTATTGCTGCTTGTAAAACTAAGCTTCACAGCAAATGAATTATTGTAACAAAGGCAATAACCTGAGGAACCTGTGACCTTCTAAATGCTATTACTAAATGATTAACACTGTTCTAACACCCACAGTCTTGTGCATTATTTCTTTGTTCCAATTAATTTATAAATCAAGTGAGAAAAAGAAAAGTAATACAGAGAAAAGACATTTGGTGGAAGAACCAAATGTTTAACTATTTTAAAATGCATTGTCTGTGTTCAAATTATGGTGTATGATGCACACATGAGGAAAACTCACCTTAATTTTGCAATCCATGGAGCAAGACAACAGAATATGCCCTGAGAGAGGAAACAATCTAACTGCACTGACACCCTGTAAATAAGGACATAATTAAACAGTAAGAAGATCATTTAGATATTTCCTTCAGTACACCTGCCCTCTTCTCTGAGTAAAAAGCTAAAGCTTCTTTTTGTAAAATATACAAACACTTTATCTTGAAAAGAAATATCCTACTGGGATTCCAGTCTAAAAACTGTAGATGTTCAGCAGCATCTCCAGGGATCTCCAGAACTAGCCTTACTCACATGGTAGTTTAATCCCACAGCAGTCACTGAATAATATTTGTTGCTTTAAGGGAGGTCAGGAAGCCACTCTGTTGTATGCAGGTAAACAACTGCATTTGAGCAGGCAAACACCTTGTGGGTGCAGGTAATGCAGCCAATTACATGCAATTCCTTCCATTGATACTTTAGTTTTATAGAAGGGATGAGCTTCAGGCACAAAGTGAAGTGGGGTTTTATGATGCATGCTCACAAACATGAGTTCCTACCTTTGTGTGTCCAGACCACACGTGGATCTGCTTCTTTGGAAGATAGCACTTCTCAGGTGGCACTGTGGAACGCAGATTCACTCCCACATCTTGAGGGACATGCAGGTAAGATCTCCCCTGATAGTCATACATCTCCTTAACTGGAAAGATAAACACAATTCTGAGCATTCAAGAGCCTGTATTTTAAGATGTTATCATGTTTGTAAGGTTCAGCAGCCTCACACAATGAAAGTTCTCAAGACAGCTGCTCTATTGTCAAGTGTTTGTGTGTGGAACAACAAAAAAACCACTGCAAAGGATAGAGATGTGGAATCCTGTCTGATATCAGTTAAGCTCAAATTAAGTCATTTCAGCAAAGTCTGCTTGCAATCTGATAATCTGCAGATTAAGACAATCTTCCTCTTATACATCTTATCATCAAACATCAAGAGAGTTCCTCTGGCCAACAAAGGTTTCCTTAGCTCTGCACAGATTACAAGATGCTAAATTAACCCTGGCATTTGCTTGCAATTCAGATCCCAGCCAGCTCTGCATCAGTCACATCAACAGAATTACAAAGCAGAGAAAAAAAAAGATCCATTTGGCCAGTGGGAACCACTGTTAAGTCAGCAATAGCCAAGAATGGCTCCTTAACTAGTTTTAAGAAGTGCCTGAACAGCCAGATATGGTGGGATGCACAGAGCATGGAAACAGGTACTTCAGAGTAGACAGCTGGAGAGCCATGGCATTAAACTGGGCAACAACTAAATCATTCTCTCAGTTTCTAGGATGTTGTTATGGCCATTTTGGTTGCACAAGTGAGCTCCTGCATAGAAGCAGTGTTTACAGGCCTACAAAATGGTGCATTTCTGGAATGCTTGTGTTTGAGAAAGTAAACTTCAATCTTGTAAGGTCTCACTGTGAAGCTTCAGGTAGAGACCATGAGCTGGATGCAAAAGAATTATTCTACAGGAGGCTCAAGGGCTACAATTTCAGGTTTGTCATGTTTGTTGCTATTCCATAAACAGTGTCATGATCTACCATGTGTGAACAGTGTGAAGTACTATAGTCAGGAATTGTATTTCATAGCCACTGCTTCTTTAATGTATGTCAGAAAGGATGCTCCAGCCTGTGTGTGAGAAGCTGGCTGTAGAAAGTGGTGAACAAAGAGAGGGAAATTCAGTTTACCCAACTATCTGTGCTGTTCTGCATGCAGAGCTGCAGTAATATTTTCCAAAACTCACTTAATTTTAATTACCAAACAATTCTGTTTGAAGGTACCACATGGTATAGGCTTCCACAGAGTAATTATTTGATACACAACTATTCATCATAGAACAGCCAGAACACTTACATGAAGAACTGAGGAAGTATAAAGTCCAAGTCATTTTCTAAACTGTATATAAGCCATAACTCAAAGCACTACCTGCTGCTGAAAGTACTGACACATAAAACTGCAGTCATTTTGAAGCTGAAACTAAGCCAGACTCATAACTTTTAAAATGTTTGCTCTGTAAAATAGGAAGAGGATATGTGTGTCTAGTAACATTAAAAATAAATAAATAAAACCAGTACCCTGAAGGATGGCATTTCCACACTGCTGTTCACAGTATGAAATGGAATTAGTCCAGGTTTATCTCTTTCCCTGGCCCTTATGCTTATGGCTCTGAGTGCTATTCTCTCCAATACAGAAACATCAAGGTGCCTCAGCAAAGCTGCTGGGTCTGTCTGCCATCCTGGCTCATTAAAGCAGCAGGAAAGAAACCTCAGTGAGCAAGGAAATGAGAACAGGCAGGAAGATGCCATTACCATGTAATATAGTCTTTTCCTCTCCAGGTTTATCATCTTCTATTTTTCCTCTCTTCTGCCTTTTAGCTGTTATTTCATCCAATTCTTTCTGTTCTTCCTGGAAAAAGAAAACACAGCCTTTTAAAAATTCAGTGTTCCAAATGGTGTAACAAAACCTAGAACTCTACTATCTTTTATTTACTATTAAGAACACATTTATTTGCTAAATGAGAATATTTCTATGCATCAATAGAGTATCTTTATCAAAACCAGACCAGTTTGAAAAGCTATATACACTGAAAAGAATGTAATATTATCTTTTTTATTCACAGAATAAAAGGTATGCATCACTGACTGAAGGAGGAGAGGTTTGTTGGCTGGAGGGTTGGGGGTCTTTGTGTGTTACTGTTGGGGGTTTTTTTGGCATTTTTTTTCTTGAAGTATTTATTACTCTCAGTTTTTTTTTTCAAGCTGCTTCTGTTTATAGAAAGCTTTTAATCAGACTCTACACACTAGACACAGATACAATTAATTATATTTCCAAACAGTCTTGCAAATAACTGAATGCAGAATATTTGGAACACCTTAGTCAGATACATCACTTAAAATGCTTCTATTATGCTAAAGCACTGCATCAATCTTCTGCTTGGATAAACTACTAATGCAGCAGGATCTATTCTAAACATTGCAATGTCCTAACAGTTTTTATCTATTATGTTAAAGGAGTACTTACTTCTGTTGGTTTGGCTACTTCTTTTTCATCCACATATTTTGCCCATGGTCCCAGAAAGCCATCAATATTAGATGCATCATTCTCCTTGAATTTCTTCCTTTTTTCAACTTTCTTTTGTCCTGTTTCAAACACTGTTAAACCTGAAAAAGGAAACAATATATTGTCTAGCTGCTAATATAGAACACAACATCATAGGCCACATCACAGTCAGTTTAAAGGAAGAAAAACCAACAACACTGCCACCACTCCTTTCAAGGCACACAACAAAACAGAAAAAGCATTTAAGCTAAGCTTGTCAAAACATTGCTGGTTTTTCTAACTATGAGCACTACTAACTGTACAGTAACAGAGGACCACAAACTGTGTCTTGGTTTGTCAGTATTTAGCTATGCACATAGACATGAATTTTTAACACTAAATCTGCAGACTGTATGAATACATCCATTTTAATACTCTAAATAGTGCAGTAGAGTCCTAATTGGCTTCTGAACCCCTGCACCTGCCTCAGTTTCCTCAAAAAACCCTCCAAAACCAAATCTCCCAAAATTACAACCACAACTGTGTATCAGAATTTAGTAAAAACTGATTTGAAATAGACCTGTAAAGGTCATCTGGGCCAACCACTCTGCAGTCACTCAGCAGTGACATTTTAGACCAGAACAGGTTGCTAAGAGCCCTGTCCTTGAATGCTTCCAGGGACATGGCATCTATCATCTCCCTGGGGAGCCTGTTCCAGTGTTTTCCCCCTCTGTATCCAGCCAGAACCTAACTTCATTTAGGTTCAAACCATTACCCCTTACCCCATCACAACAAGCCCTATTAAAAGGTTTGTCCCCATTGCCACAGCCAGCTACCTCCACCCACTCTGTTGTGCTCTTATCCAAGTGCTTTTCACAGATGCTGTGTCCTCAGAATTTAATTTGTAAAACCTTTAAACAATATAGGCATGGAAGGAAAGAAAAAAAAAAGTTACAAAATGCTGAAGTAATGATAGTTTTTCAGAAGGTTGTATATACAATGATGTGCCATTTTCAATGTTTTCCTACAGAACTGGTAATACTCAGCTAGTGCAAAGAAGCCAAGAAGAGTTTTTCATAAACAAGGGGAAATAACAATGTAAAAACTGAAGTAATGATTATATGAAGAAATTGTACATTAACTGTTTTCTTAAAACAAATTACTAAAATTCCATTATGAGAAGGTTATTATTATTATTTTTAATTAATCTTCTCAATTTCTGTCTAATCACTGCAATATACTGTCTATACCAAAAGAAGTCTATTTTATTTATCTGTCTTTGGAAGGAAAAACTGAAATAACTGTGGATAAATTCCACAGAAGTAAAAAAACCCTTTGCATACACATGCAAATAAAAGGTTAAAAAAACTTAAACCATACAAGGGAAAGCATAACCATAAATTTTTCCTCAGGTATAATTTTCCAAAGCAAACAAGTCACACTGTGTGTTAAGTATCTTGTATTGGAGTATTAATTACAAATCCCATGCTTCTGGTAGTCAAGCCTTCCCAGTGGCATGCTATGCATTTACCACTTGGCAACTTCCCAGTGCTTTTTCTTTTCTGAATAACCCAAACAGCTTAGCTCTGTTAAGCAGAGATACCAGGCAATTCCCTAGAGGTTGCACACAGAATGATCAGTGAGCTGCTGAGTAGCACAGTTAAGGTCACTAGCCCAATATGCAGGTATCCTAATGCAGACACACAACAGTTCTAGCCAAGACAGAACTGAAAAGGACCAAAAAGTTGTTTCAAATCTACATTTCAGTCCTGTCCCTGCTAGGTTCCAATTGTAAATCCTCATTTTTAATTTCACATGATAGCCTGAAATGTTTGCTACTTCAAGAAAACAAAGCATTCCAACATCTTTCTTCCTTCTTCACATTAAGATTGCAACACATCTTCATTTTATCTTTGGACATGAGCAAGTCTCTCATAACTCCTTTCTTTGACAATATTCCATTTCTTAGTAATGAAGAAATGTGAACAAGTAATCAGTTGCAAGCAATTTATATGAGATCCTGAATTAAATACCTTGATTTTTTTCAGCTTCTTCTACAGAACCAATGTATTTGGTAGCAACTTCAGGGTTATCTATAGAGGGATCCAGTGCATAACCTAGAACAAGAGAGGAAATACTGTTATTTCAAGCTTTTTAGTTTTGTACAACTTCCATTAGTCTGTCTCTTCCTCCCTGCCCCCTCCAAAATTTTCCCACTGGCTCTCAAGGAGGAATGATACTTTGAAATCCTAGCCACTTTTCACTTGCCCTGAATATTAAGATTACTATGAAGTATTTCTAAGTCTTCGAGGGCTTTCTGCTTATTCTGTCTCCCTAGCAGAAATTCTTTTCTCCTCCTCCTGATGGTGCTGGGAAAACATGTTCCTTCACTTTGAAAGTAGCTGCCATAACTAACATGGACTGCAGCAGAAACAGTGGCCTTTAACTTCTAAAAGAATTAAGCATCCACATCACCATTTCCTGATTACAGCTATTCACTCGTGTTAAAATAAACACAAACCTGCTGCATTTACTCTTAAAAATAATTTATAAAATATACCACAATTTCTTGGATATTCAGGATATTTCCATTTTTTGACACTGAGGTTCTCATTTTACTAGGCATATCTTAGAGTTTTTCTCCATTTCTCCTGAAGCAGATCCCATGTTCCTCTGTGAGGAAAGACAAATCCATCTGGTTTACAAGGAACAGGTGCACTGAACAAGTTACTGGCTACCAACAGCTTTTTTTTTTTCTTTTTGGGAAAGACTGCACCCTGGTGGACACATCACCAATTATTACTAAATATTAGTCAAGTGACAAAATGAGAATTTCTCCTTATTATGAAGGGAAAAAAATAAAAAGGAAAAAAAAAAAAGAACACTGAAGATATTAAATCACTGGTACATGTAATAAAACACAAAATCAAATACATCCTACAGCATACAATCTAACTCATGCCTTTCTTGATGTGAGAGAATTGTGAATAGTGGAAGATTACCCAGTCCACCCCAGAGACCAACAGCCCATGAAAGTACTAGGGTGCATGAGAACCTATCCAACACTATCCCAGTAGCCTAAGGAGATCATCTCCCCAGATATTTGTCAGGAACACTACTGTCCTAGAAGATGGTCTGATTCATTTCTCTGTAGATGCTGGGAAAAGAATATTACTGGAATCAGAAGAGCCACTCCAAGAATAAATACAGCAAGTGCTCCCATACAAATGCAGCAATCCTCCTGAGATCAGCTCTGGAGCTACACATCTGGCAAGACCCAGTCATGGAACAACACATGCCCAGATGTTCCATGGATATGATATAGGGAGAGAAATATATTCCAATATGTCCTCTTAGGAGGTATAAATTCCCACTATACCTAAACCAAACAACATAAAACAAAATTACTCCTGACTATTATCAGGATTTCCCTCCATGAACAACCAAACTGAGCAGCCACTGCAATTAGACTTTTGCTAATTTAACTGCCTGCTTTTGCTAAGCCTCCAGTTCAATTAGTTCTCTTCCAAACTGTAAGGTTTCTGTTAGTGGCAGAGTGTTGCTCTGGATGGATGTCAAAGTCAAGACAGTGGTTTGCTGTCCCCCAGCTGCACTGCCAATGGCTGGGACTCAGCTGTGGAGGGCTCAGTGCTCTAGGGACAGGGCTGCTGGGCTTCCCATGGAAGTGCAGACTCCTTGGGCTGAATCTGGTCCAGCAACATTCTCCCAGAAAAGCTCTGAACAATTTCCACT
>JAOEGS010001709.1:6902-19218 GCA_025447755.1 Corythornis vintsioides
GTGATCCTGCTGTGGCAGGGGGGTTGGACTAGATGATCTTCTAGGTCCCTTCCAACCCCTAATATCTATGATTCTATAAATGCATTGTGGGTTGGAGTTGGCATCTGAAAAGTCTTCCCTATGGGCTTCAGGCAACAAAGCAGCTAATACTAAAAGTCTGCAATTCAGAATGTGATTTTTAGAAGGAAAAAAAGAATTTCAACCTATATGATTGAGGCTTTACTTTTGTTTGTGTGTGTGTGTGTGTGTGTGTGTGTGTGTGTGTTGTGTTCTTGTTTGTTTGTTGTTTTTTCCTTCAACCTCCCAGTATTTCAGATTGTTTGTTATTTGTGCTATTGTTTGTGCCTGGACTTGCAAGCTGCTACAATTTTGAATGTAGCTGCCCATCTGCTGTTGGTTATTTATAGGCAGATCTGTGGAGTTCCTTCTAATCTCTCAAGTCTTCAAAAGCATTAATGAATTAAACATTACAGTACTCCTGTAAAAGGGACTTAGATTGGAGGGACTGAATGAAGACTAAAAGGGATAAATGACTCGCTGAAAACGACATGTATATTTCATAGCAGAACAAGCAATTTTTTTTAATGACTTGGTCCTGTGCTTAACAGATGAGTTATGCTTTCTTGATACATGATGAGGGAGAGAAGGAACTTGCAGTTGATGGTTGTGAGCAGACTAACCTATTTCAAGACTTTTCACCATGTACTTAATGTATTAAATGTTTCAGGTCTATTGAATTTGAGTAAACACATTTATATTCTCACTGAGCTTCAGATAGTTTTGATTATTAACATTTTTGACCAGTGATTATCACTGGATTACTTAGAAAGAAAACACCTCTTACTTGAAGGGAAGCTTCTCCAACATCTTCAGGGTATCTTCTAGTCAAATGCTCAATGTAGTCTGTCAGCTTCTCCCTTTGCTCTCTCTTTAAAATACTTTAAAAATGGTTTTATACAGTGTTTAGACATTGGTGTTTATTTTTTTTTTATTACAGGAGACTGAAGTTGTGTAGCAGAAAATTCAGGTGGTATTCTTCATCAGAAATTATGCACTATTATACTATACCAATAGTTGCTCTTGTGTATGAGTTAGGTAGCTTTGTAGATTTGTGGTGTTTGATTTTTTGTTTGTTTGTTTTTGGTGGTTTTTTTTTGTAAGAGCTCCTACAATTTTAGACTGTTGATTAATTTATGGTCTTTCCAGAGCCTAGAAATATTAGGGGATGCAGCCCACCAAGTCATGATTGGATTTCACATTGAAGTGCAGCCTGAAATTTCATTTGCATTTATTTATTTATTTTACAATTTGTTTACTTTCTCCCCAACCTTCCATGTTCTAATGTATACCTTTTTCAATTAAGTTTGTATTTAAGAGTTTTCTCCAAGTAGTATTAGTTCCTGCTTGGTGAGGGTTTGGAAGCGTTTTATACTTAATTAGAACAACTTCCAAAATATTTAGGCTTTAAATACAAATATTATGTAGACTTAATCTTGCCACTTTTCTGTGGGAGTATTGAAAAGGGATGAATACATTGTTGAATATTAACACTGCTTTATTGATTTAAAAACCTGGAAGCCTTCTTCAGTGAGGTTCTTCGAGGCAGTTCTTGTGTATTTAACATATTTTTTGTATACAAATTTTACAGTTTGGCATATGGTATTTTTATTGGCAGTGTGGATTGCAGGTAGGCATGTACTTGTTTTTCTGAAACGCAGCAAACATTTAGCTTCTTGTTTTGTATCTGTAAACTGTGAGAAGATAAAAGTCTTTTGTTTTGAAAGTAATAAAATGCAGTTTCAAGTGTTTCACTTAGCTCAAGTGAAATTTGCTCCTCAGCATTGTATTTTCTTCTGTAGCTTTTTTCCCTGTTTAATAAGTCCTACTTTTTAAAATTGATTAATAGACACTGGTTTTTTTTCTTCTCTATGACATTGAGCAACACATTTTTTTCCTCATTCCAAATTGAGAGCTTAATGGCCATTTTAAGTGCCTGTGATTTTGTTTTCCTCTAAACAAGTTAGACTGGATTTTATTTGTATGTCTAAATATACTTATCTGCTATTTGGCATGTACCTTTTAAAAATAACTTCAACTCTCTGTAGAAAGTAAATGCCAGCTCTCTGGAAAATTTCACATTCTAATAATTTTTTAAAAAAATCAGTTTAATTCGTCCTCAGATTTTCAGATTGTGTTAAAAGATAGAGATGGATGTTAAACCTTATTTTTAAACCTGAATAATTTTTTTTATTTTTTCCCAAAGTGTTCTGGTAACCTGCTCTGGTAAGTTTTCTTCTAGACAGAGCATATGACAGCTCTCACAGGGTAGAACTAATAGAAAAAAATCAGGAGTTCCTGGAATAAAGGCTGGGTGTTTGAAATTATCATAAATTGTTCTAATTGTTCTGACTCACCTCCCTTCACTCTGAATGGACAGAATGCTTTCTTTGGTTTCAGGAAATGCTGAACAAAAGAACTGTTTTGATCCATGGACTATGCCACTACTTTGGCAGGAAGCCAAGCAGTGCTTTCCTATTAGATAAATTGATCTTTTCACAGAAGTGAAGAAACCTGCTATTTAGAGTCAATAATTGGATGCAAACTTTGTTCATATGTGAAAGTATAGTGATAATTAGTCTGTGTGTAGTTTTAAGCTTTCTTTATTGATTGTAATAGAGCTGTTTGTAATTTCAAATGCAATTTGGGGAGGAGTAGGAAAAATCATTACCAGGTATGCGTTCCACATTTTAAGAAAAAGAGTACTACCAAAGTTGAATAGCTTACACAGGGTGGTTTGAGCATGACATTTGAGGGTAAAAAATGACTACCCAAGACATTGAATTTTGTGTTTTATGCAACTAATAACCTACACATTTTTCTTTGAGGCATTTAAGAAGATTTAATAGGATGCTTATTTCAATAATTGCTTAAAGTGCAAGCTGTCTTGGGACTCAGTTTCCTGGAAGAACTTAAATTTGTTTGTTTCTGTCCAAAGCATATATATCATTGACAAAAATGACACTTGGAGTTGTTGGGATGTGGATGGGAATAAGTGTTGTGAAGCACCTTGCACTGGAACATGGAGGGATAGTAAAGTTGTTGAAACATAATTTCTGTTTCATAATAAAAATAATAATTCTGCTTTATTGTCTGTAATGAAGCTCATTATTTTAACAAGACAATGAATGACTATTTTACATCAGGCTCTCTCTTTGGAGTTCTTTTTTGCTTTGTTGGGTTTTTTTGGGTTTTTTTTGGTTTTTTTGTTCTTTTGTTTGTTTGTTTTGTTTTCTAGATTGTTTATAGTTGTGATTCAGTTAACTTCCCCACCAGGGAAAAAAAGTTCTGTTTGTGCGCACGCATGCTGAAGTATCCAGAGGAGAGCCTCAGGTTGCAGTCTGAAGCCCTCTGCTTGGAAATAAAGAAAAAAAAATTATCTGATTTTTATTTTGATTGGATACTGGAGTATATTTTGCGTTTCATATTTCTGTGCATAATTAGGTTCATTTAATTTTATTTATTTGTGCAAGTATGAACTTGGAGAGGCTTCCTGTCAGATGCCAGTTGCTACTTTGTGTAGGCTGGTAGAGGAGGTTGCAGTTCAAGCATCCTGTTTATTTGTCAGTAAGAAACAGAAATTTACTAACAGTGTATTGCAGTTCATTACACTATAAAGAGATGAAGGTAAGAAAGGAGCCAAAAGGAGCAGAAGCATTTTCAGCTGTAAATTAGACTTGCTTATTCTGACTATTGGATGTTTAATTAAGACCTACTAAATGAGAGTAATTGGAGTGTCCTGATATAAATGCAGCATAATGTATTTAAATGATATATTCCTGGTAATATTGAGATGGCTATGCGAAAGGGTAATTTCATTTACACTTAACTTTACATCTGAATAATCAAGAAAACAGATTATCTGCCTGTGACTTAATTGTAGTTTAGTGGGTTTAGGAAATAGGACTTTTATCTGTGCCTTTGGTTGAGATTCTGCTTTTGTGTTTTTGTTGTTTTTTGTTTGTTTTAATGGTGATGAGGAAGAAATTTTTTAATTAAAGATTTATATGGAAAACCACATATATGATCAAAGCTTGGGCTTTTTTTCAGTTTTTACAGTGCTTTGGATTTTGGTTACAATGTTCTGTAACTCTTTCAGAAAAGTATAAAAATGTTTTGGCCAGTGCTCATTCTAATGAAATGTTGTAATTGATTTCCCATGCTTGACAACTGTAACTTCTTGTATTTCAGAGCTGTGAGAATTATCTGAAGTAGAATGGAAGCTTCAGTAATATTACCCATTCTGAAGAAAAAATTGGCTTTTCTTTCAGGTATGGTTTGTGTTTTCTGCAGTTGGTTCCTCCCTGTGTAATTTGGATGGAATTTTTAGGTTGGTTACTTGTATTTGTTGGATGAATTTCACAGAAATATTTTGTTGGTTAGTGCTTTGTCATATTTCAAAAGGATCTCTGAAACTTTTAATCTAGTAGCCAAGCTGTTGTTGTTGGCATTCGACACTTGTTTTTTGCTGTAGCCTGTAACTTAACCCGCAATGTGCCTTATATGAAAGAATGATGACTTAGGAGACATTCAAGAATAATCCTTTCTGTTGTGTATTTGGTTGTTTAAGTGTGGTTTTAAAAATACAGAGCAAATATTTGCAGGGTTTTCTTTAGAATACTTTTTCTTCCTTTCCATATCTTTTCTCCAACATAGAAATGGATGGAAGCAGAATTAGCTATACATTGCAGAATTTTGGTTATTGCCAAGTAGTTAATTCAGGCAAGGATGGAATTACATTTATTAAAACTTCTTGATTCTTTGATGGTAACTGTCTCCTCCCCATGTCAGAGAAAAACAAAAGTGAATACTTAAAATGATAATTTACTTTCTCTTGCTGATTTCACTGCTGTCATAGATAGCTGCATTCTTAGTGTTGGATTGTCTACTCTAGGGTGGGTGGGTAGATAACTTGCAGAATACTTCTCAACTTCACAATATGACAAATGTTGTCATAAATATTCTTCTGTTTTTGTTCTTTTTTTTTTTTTTTTTTTTTTTGGTCTAGTTTAGCCTGTTTAGTCACTTGAGAAGTGAAACTTGTTCCTTTGGTTAATAGAATTTGTTTTAAGCAGTGTGCCCAGGTGGCCAAGAAGACCGATGGCATCAAGGCTTGTAGCAGAAGTAGTGTGGCCAGCAGGAGTAGGGAAGTGATCCTGCCCCTGTGCTTGGCACTGGTGAGGCCTCACCTCCAGTACTGTGTTAAGTTTTGGGCCCCTCTCCACAAGAAAGACACGGAGTTGCTGGAGTGAGTTCAGAGAAGGGCAACCAAACTGGTGAAGGCTCTGTACAGCAAGGCCTACAGCAAGAGGCTGAGGGAATTGGGATTGTTTCGTTCGGAGAGAGGAAGCTGGGGGAAGGCCTTATCTCTCTCTGCAGCTACTTGGAAGCAGGTTGTAGTGAGGTGGCTGCAGCCTCTTCTCAAAGTAACAACAGGACTAGAGGAAATCACCTGAAGTTGCACCAGAGGGAGGTTTAGACTGGATATTTAGGAGAATTTCTTTACTGAAGAGTAGTTGGGCACTGGAATGGGCTTCCCAGGGAGGTGGTGGAGTCACCATCCCTGGAGATACTAAAAAATATGTAGATGAGTCACTAAAGGATATACTTTAGTGGGATGGTAAGGTATTCTTTTTGGCTTTTGTTGTGTTGTTTTGTTGGGTTTTTTTTAATGTTTTGTTTTTTGTTTTTTTGGGTTTTTTTTGAGTGTTGGACATGGTGATCTTAGAGGTCTTTTTCAACTATGATAGTTCTGTTTGTGGTTTGCTTTGATTTTGTTCACTGCCCCCAGCAATTGCAAATCAAACAATTCCTGTTTGAAAACAAACAAACCAGCCCTGAAAACTCAACTTACATTAAAGCTTGTAGGAGCAGACAGTTTCTTGTAACAGCAGATGCGCAATGTGTTGGTTGTTCAGCATCATACTGCAAGGGGAGGCTCTCATTAAATAGAGTGCATTTTCAATTCACTGTTAAAGCTTGCCTGATCCATTTTGAAACAAAGATGTTCTTAGTAGAAAGTAATTTATTGAATGGCAGTTAAATGCTAAGAACCTTTTTGAACCTACATATTTCTAAAGTAGGCTTTGCCATATGGTAAAATTCATGCGGTAATCATTTTAAACATTTGTCAGTGTAAGTAAAGGAACCTAACAGAGAAATCAGTTAATCACTTTCATTTAAAGCAATTTTATTAATGTATTAATGATTTAAAAACAAATAATCAGAAAAATAATATTTTAGGAAAATGTTCTCCAGTGTTTATTTGTTCAAGTCTTGTCAATTTTAAGTTAAATTGGTACAAATAATGTTGGTCCTGCTTTCTTCTGGAATCAAACCAGAGTGGTTTATAATGGAGCAGTGTGTCCTCAGATTTGGAATCCCTGACAGCAGCTTCTGTGTTGGTAGGTCATTACAAATAGCAGGGGAAAAAAAAGACAGGCTACTGCCTCGGCAAAAGAACCAACCAACCACTTTAGTTCAGAATGATTTTTATTGTGTTGCTCTTGTTGCTTTTCTGAAATATGTTTTCAATTCTTAAACTATACCACCTCTGAGTTACAAAATATATCAAATTAATTTATCCAGATTTTGTTTTTCAGGCTTGATTCTAAGTCTAAAGGTGTAGGTAGTCTGAGTGTAGTGCTTTTCTGTAAAACAAGGAGGTGTTGTTTGCCATGCCAAAAATCAATGTGATTGAGTTTATCTCACTAACTTTGCATTCTAAAGGTAGTGTTAAATATTTATGTCATCTTTAATCTTCAGAAAGGAGTTACAAATAGTAGAAGCAAGAAGAACTTGCTTTGCTGTTTAAATATTTGTGTAAGTGTGTTAGTATTGGAAAATGTTAGACTGCATTATAGTCATCACTTCTTAATTGTTTTTGGCAGTATTTCTTTAAAGCCCCATTAATTTTTTTTTTCCACTGTTCTCTTTGAAAACACAGTTTTGAGTTAAAATGATTCTGTGATGGGTAAAAATACACCAGTTGTCTTTTATATAAATGACTGACCATCATTTTTCACTGAGCAAAATAATCAGCGATAAGTCCTACTTTGATCTCTGTGCTGTGGCAGGTTGCCAGAATATTTGTCAGATTTGTATACATTTCAGTGCAAGAAAGCTGCACAAAAATCACAGCGCAGGCAGAATACAGATGTTTGAATCTTTTCTAGGTAGTGTTTATAAGCTGGGGTGAAAACCTGTCAGTTGTTACACAAGATGACTTGACATGAATGCAAATTATCTGAATTATTCAAACTTTTTTGTGAAGTGTCAAGAGATTATAGCTTTCAGGTTAGGTTTGTGGTTGTTTTTTCTTCCAGTCAGTTCAGCAAATGATGCTTAAAGCCAGCTATAAAAGTGAGAATGCGTGTCTAGTATCTTGCATGAGTGGGTTTCAAATGCCGATTCTAAACATTCATTTCTTAGACCTCATTCAACACCGGAGAATTCCAAGTCTGCAAACAAAGTATGAACTACTATTGATAGTTAACTACTTTTATGGGGGCTGATGGTTGGTTGTCTCATGAATCCAGAACTAACTTTCAACAGAATAAGTCCCAGTTATGAATTAGCTATGGTAAGACTAACGTTATAAATGCAAGAAGAAAATCTGTTTTTCCTGCAAACACTTCCACTGCCTTGGGGGAATGCTCCGCTCGTGAGTTTATAGGCAGAGAAGATGGAATGTTAGGTACAACTCTTACAAATATATTATCCAGTAGAGTCCTGATCTGCTGCCATAGCTCATGGAGTTTTGTACTTTGGAAGCTGGTTCAAGGGAACTCTTCTACAGTTCCCTGTAGTAATAACTTCTTGTGCTCTTTTCTTGTCATCGGTTCACTCAGTTTGATCACCAAATTCTGTCAGTCAGTGTTTCTAATTTTTAGTAATACTGACAGTATTTTCTTGCTCCAGTAATTTCTCATAGTTCCTCCATTTTACAATAAATTACCTGTTTTTGAACTTGATTTGAAAACCCATATGGAGATCAAAGCAGCTAGTTTGAAATACTTAATTGTGAGGTGACAAAATTATGTATTTGTAAGTAGGTCTGCACCCCTTAGGTGTTTGAATAGACTACCAATTTAGGGTATGTGCAATGGGCAGCCTGTGTGGTACAAGATCCTCCTTTGTGTAGTAGTTGGTGTTTCTCTGTGATGTTGTTTTCCAGTGGGAGCTGCTGGGTGTGTGCTCACCTTGGAAACTTACCAGGTTTCTGAGAGGCTGGTAGTGCAGATGGTCGAGAGATGGTTTTTAACCATGTCATCAAGATATGCAACAATAATACTTATGGAAAATTTTTGTTTATGTTGAAAGTACTTGATGAAAGACTGTGACAGCTACAGCTTTGAAGCTTCAGTGATGCCTTAAATAGTAATGTGGTGAATGAATACAACTGAGAGGTGAAATGTCAGTTGTGATTTTCACAGGAAATCTAAAGATTACTTCTATGATGTGTTCTGATATCATGTAAAAAAAAAAATAAATTGTTTAACTTAAAGCCATCATGTTGCCTTTCTAATGACTTTTTTTCCCCAAAAATAGGAGGGAAGGACAGAAGAAGTGGCCTCATTCTGACGATTCCATTATGCCTTGAACAGACAAGTATGGATGAGCTGAGTGTCACACTAGACTACCTTCTAAGTATCCCAAGGTGATTTCAAAGGCATTCTCTTCAGGATTGCCTTCTTTTTCAGTGGTGAAAGGATTTTTTTATTTTTTCATTTTCAATGTCAGATGATTTTTACATAAGTGTTAATGTTATACTGTCCAAATGACAACCATGCATCCCAATAAATTAAGGAATATCTACTAGTAAGATTGCAAAGGTAGCATTGCCCAAAATAAACCTTTGTCTTTTTCTTTGCTACGTGCCTGATCTTTGTAGCTTGCAGTGCTTAAGTCTTCACCTAGTCTAAAAAACATACAAAGTGTTACTGAAGTTGGTGAGCAATTCAAATGTTTAGATACTTCTTAAAAGTGCTGCATGACAACTTGAGTATCCCATCATCCTTGCTGTAAAATCATTGTTAAATTCTGCAGTTGTAACCCTGCAAGCTTGTAGTGTCAGGTTTTGGTTGTAGTTAACTACATTTTATTCTTAAGATCCAGATGACAGTCTTATCATAGCTTTGCTTTGGTCTCTTGTACCACTGATTTAAAAGGGAAAGAAGCCTCTCAAATAAATGGTTGTTTCTGTATCCATTTAAATTAATTTTCTGGAAACAGTAAGAATGGCATAACTGCTGACTGTTAGCATACTTGTCTTATTGCAATCTTTACATGTTTGAAAACACAGTTAAATGAGAATGTTGAAAAAAAAATTCTGACTGGAGAGAGAAGCAAAAAATAAATTAATGTTGCTTACAAGTAAAAAACATCAATAGGTATATGACTGTATTGCACTACATTTTAGTCATGGAGTGTTTTGTTTTTAATAGCTTGTTGTCTTCTGTAAAATCATGAAAATCCCAAATGGTCATCCATGCAAGTCATCTTATTGACTTAAAAGACTTGGCTGTATTTATGGAACATGCAGGCATTGTTGTTCTAGCAAGCATTAAGTATTCTGCAGTCTCATCCTGGCGTGTTTTTTACATATATTAGTATAAAAAATAACTGAAAATTCAACCGTAGTACTCTTTGTACTAACTGGAAAATCTGTTTCAAAGCAAGACTCAGTGTTCCCACATCTAATGTTCTGTTTGTCAGTCATGGAAAAAATGAACTCTCTTTTATGGTGGCAGTATGGAAAATCATTGTCATTTTTGTTTGCATGTTGTTTTTTAGTGGAAAATGCAGGATTTTTGGACTAAGCGCTTTCCACATTTTTTCTGGAAAGACTTGCTGTCCAGTGTTTGTTAAAAGGGAGTGTGTGTTGTCTGGTGTATTGGCCCACAGATATATGTCCAAGAACCATTAATGTTACTTTTTTTTTTTTCCCCAAGTTCTATGTGTAAGGCAGCCTAATATGTTTAACTGTGAATTCTGTTGTGCATGACTATGTTGGCTTTCAAAAAAGTCCAGAATTTGAGACCCATAACTGCTTATATTGACTTGGGTATTTTTATTCTTTTTCATTTAAACTTCCATATAAACATTTATGCTTGTGTTGACTGAATATTTGTGAAGTTGAAGCTCTTTTTTTTTTTTTTTTTTTTTTTAATATGTTTGGCTGTCATGTGGGGTTTTTTTGTTTGGTTGGTTTTTTTTAATAGATTTACTAGTTGAGAAGAGCAGGTGCTTATAGGGTTATATTTCAATAAGCCTAAAGAAGCCATGTGAAGATGCTATAGTAACACTACTCATCTTGTTCTTAAAAAGTCGTGTTAGTGAACCTTTTGAGCTCATGCTGATTATGTTGTATACACAAAGCCTGAAAGAGTGCCTCCAGAAGAATTAGTATGATCTTAGCAGCTCCTTAAAACCAAAATGTATGGATGGATTGGCAGCCAACTTTATTTCCCAAATAGCCCGGTAAGGTGATGTTCTGTTCCCCCTCCCCCCCCCTTTTTTTATTTTGTTTAAAATTCTGAGATAAATACATCTTCCATCCATATCCAATAAACTTCACCTCTAAACATGAAATAAATGAAGTTAAATTTTTAATTGTGAAACATAATGCTTACTGTTATATTCAAATTAATAGATTAATAGTTTGGGTTTTTGGCTTTGTGATAGGGTTTTTTTTCTAAACTATGGAGATGACAGAAATGGTATTATTTAAGTGCAGATTTGGGTGCTGAAGATTACATGGTGATACTCTAATTTATGTAAATGTCACCGTTTTCAGTTACTTATGTTTCAGGTTGAAATTTTTGTGTCCAGCACACTTATGGTATCTACTATAGTAACTAATGTTAAAATTATGTCCTCTTCTGGCTGCTGCTGTGCTGAGAAGGTAACACTTCCCAGCCATTGGTGTTAATCAGAGGTTGCTGCCAGCACTGAACTCTGCCCTTCTTCTGTGAGCACCTTGTTGCCAGCTTCAGTTAGAAATAAGCTGGAGAGGTCTTTGTGTATGCATAGAGGAAGGTTTTCATTATTTTCTCTCATTTGGTACTCAAGCAGAAGTATCTGAATATTTGGCTTTGCAGCTACCAGTTTTCAGAAGGTTTTCTGTAATATACACATATTCAAACTTAATTAGGAGAAGAAGAGATCATGTCAGTCTATAGTATACACATATTCAAGCTTAGTTAGGAGAAGAAGAGATCATGTCAGTCTATAGTATTCTTTCTTGTAGAACCATACATAGACTCATTGTCCTTGCTGAGGCTTGTTGTGCACTGCAATTGCTATTTTATTTGTTCAGGAAGAAGTATAAGCATGTGGAGATAGTTTGCTGTTTGGACATGCATCAAGTGCTAGGTAGTTGTATCCTCAAATCTTGCAATTCACAAGTAACATTGTGAAAATTCCCATCTCTTTCTTTCTTACGTAGCTGTAAACTGACCTCATTTTTTCTGAGGATTTTGTGAGTTTTAGTTATGAAACCTTTTCAGAGTTGCTAAAGTTTAAATAAATGCTTGTATAATGAAAAAAAAACTTTAGTGCTAATGAAAAATGTTAATTTGGAATACCTATTAATAAACTTGAGTATTAACATTGAAAGCTATTTCTAAATTAGTAAACTTTATTAGATGGTATTTTGATAAACAAAATAAAAAATTTAGTTGGTGTTTTTTTTAGTAGAATTTAAATCCAGAGTCATTGTGATATGATACTTGTTCTTGAATTTTATTTTTTGCTAAGTATTTTTCTTCTTTTAGTGAGAAATGTAAAGCTAGAGGATTTACCGTGATAGTGGATGGCAGAAAATCTCAATGGAATGTGGTAAAGACAGTTGTGCTAATGCTACAGGTAAATGAATTTTCATACTTTCATAATTGTTCATTTTATGGATGTGAACTCAATAGCTGTTATGTTGGAGGCATTAATTTCTTTATTGAGAAACAGATCATTTATGGTCTTGTAAAATCAGAAAATGTGGCTCTGTGACAATCTGCAGAAAGAAACAATCTAAAAAGCAGATGATACACCTCACTCAGGTGAGGAAGAAATTCATTACACAGCGAGAACATGCAATTGTATACCCTTCTAAGTAGTTTTAGTTTAAAAATCAAAACAAAATGCAACATAGATTCATAGATTCATAGATATTAGGAGTTGGAAGAGACCTAGAAGATCATCTAGTCCAACCCCCCTGCCACAGCAGGATCACCTAGACCAAGTCACCCAGGAACAGATCCAG
>JAOEGS010001709.1:19318-37842 GCA_025447755.1 Corythornis vintsioides
TCTATCTATGAGCCCAGCCAATTTATAAGACAGAGTCCTCCTTCCCCTTTGAGAGAGATCTACTCTGTCTAATGCCAACAGACTAGGTGCCCTGTAAACCTCCCCATGGTCAAAAAATCCAACATAAAAAAAACCCCACGAACCGAAACAAAACCAACTAAAACATGCAAAAAAAGGCAAAGCAAACAAAATAAAACCAACTAAAACATACCAAAAAACCACCCAAAACAACAACAAAAACACAACAAACAATAACAAAAAGCCCAAAGAAAACAAGAAAACCAGCCCGAAACATGCTTCTGACATTGTCTAAGAGGCAACGGTTCACTCTGAGTGAACTGCGCCTCTTTGCAGCTTCTGATGCAATAAGTTGTACTACTAGGCTTCTGTTGGAGTTGGCTGTAGTTTTTTCATTGTGTATAGTATTCCTAGTCATAAATTAAATTCTCGATGTTATATGAAACAGAAGAAGAAAAGTGCCTCTTCACAATGGAAGACATTTGTAATTTAGTATTTTAGGTATTCAGAACTGCGGGTTTACAATGAAGTCTTATTTTTGATAAACAGTATGTATTATTTTCTCAATGGTCAAAGAAAATGCAAGATACAGCACTGAAAGTAGAATGGAGAACTTGAATTACTGCCTTTCTTACTGCACAGATATCAGAGCAGTTTTACTCTCCAACTTACATGAAGCCTCAAAAACTGCCAAATGGGAATAATTTTCATTTTGTTTTCCTGCTCCATTGTTGCTCCTGGGTTTTTAAGTCTGTTTTAAGGTGTCTTTCACCTATTCTTGACTAAGATGGCATTCCTTAGAGTTCCAGTAATTGCATCCACTATATTCCAGTTACAATCTTGACTGAGATTTTACTTTGGCTAATGTGCAATTGGGACATTTAGTGGGAATTTCAGCTGGTGGGAAAGGTAGCTATTTGCTCTTGCTCAGATTTCAGTGTCCTCCTGTCAGCACGCTTTGTGCCAGTGCAAAGCCTGCAGAAATTTGAGATGCACATTTGTATCTTTAATTTGAGAAATAAGCAATAGAACATCTTCCTTTGTAAACTACTTCTGCCTGCTTGGACTCAAAGATGCTGGTTGGTCACCAAACACACACTGTGTTAAAAGTATTGTCTACTTTTAAATAGTTTGTACACATTTGTTAAAACAGTGTGAGAATGATTGATATATTTATTTATTTATTTCCCCCCAGTACTGGAAAAAAGTTGGGTGTATTTTTTTTTTTCATTATAAACAAAATGAGTTATTTGGAGATAAATCTCATGGGTTGTGTTGCCTTTATGTCAGTACTGTGATTAACTGTTGCTTATTGCTGTAGCTGATGACTTGGGAGTAACCAAGACTCTCTAATCCTTGATGTACATTCAGTGTTACAAAATAAAATCAGCTTGGTAGATGAAATTACTGGGTTAGGCTGAGGAATGTTTTGCTGGTAATACTTTTAGGAATTAATGTACTGAAATGTTAATATTAAGCCCTTTCATTATAGTCTAAGTAGTATATAGTAGAGAAGTATAGAATATAATCTTGGCTTGTGCTTTAATAATAAAGTATACAAATCTTTTCTAACTTTGATTAGTATTTTATTCTACATAGTAAATTATATTAGCAGAAAGTTTAGTTGTCCTTAACATTTTTATTTTTTAAATTGAATACCACAAATAAATTAAGTTTAGCCAATAATTAATGTTTTCCTATACTGATGTATCATGGACTAATGGTTTGTCCTCAGGACTGGTAGTAGAGAGGTTGGATTTTATTTTCTGTTCTAGCGCGATTTTTCTATGAAACAGTGCAATTGACTACAAAGCAGGATGGAGCTAATATGTGATGTAGATGCAGCAGACAGTTTAATTTCTGTATGTAAATATGAAGTTCTTTAATATATGATGACGTGAGTGGAATTCAGTTCAGTGGTAAATTAAGATTTAATCTTGAGTCTTTCACTGATATGGTTGGGGTTTTTTTCCATTTGTTTTACAGAACGTTGTTCCAGCTGAAGTGTCACTTGTTTGTGTAGTAAAGCCAGATGAATTTTGGGACAAGAAGGTTACACATTTCTGTTTTTGGAAAGAGAAAGATAGACTTGGCTTTGAGGTATGTAGAATTTTGCCTACTTCAGTCAAAAATGCCACTTCTTAAATACTAGAATAATTGCATGAAAGCTAATACATCTTTTAAAATAGTTGTACTCCAGACAGTTTGTGGATATTTTTTACAAACCACTATGGCCTCTTAACTTTTTCCTTCTTCAATAAGAACATTCAATGAAGTAGGTCTCGAAACAGAAACGTATGGGAATTAATTCTTTGTTCAGCAAGAGGATAAAACTGTTTGATACATACTGTGAAACTTTTAAGTAAGAAATTTGTACAGGGTGTATGAGTGACTTTTTTTGATTCTTCCATACTAGACCGTAGAGATACATATTGTATGGTTTTGCAAAATCAGTAGTAAATGCTTTGAAAAGCATTTGCTGCTGTTGTTTACATCTCATTTTTTTGAGTTCTTTCACATAAATTACAAAGGTTGTTTCAATTTGCCAAATATGATGTGATACTGTTTTTAGCTTACGAAGCACTGTGTACAAGAGATTATACATTAATGTTAGCTCTTTCTTTACTCCTTTGGGAGATTAATGGAGATCTCAATTATCCATATTTTTAGAAAACTGTATCATCAGTCTTGCCAGTTATCTTTGAAGCTAATCTTGCTTGAAGTATGACAGGATTGATGTGCTTGTCCAATCTTAAAATGTCTACTTTTGTATGATAATGCTCTCTCAGTGATCATCGTTTTTGTCAAAGAGATTGAATAGTAAAGTGTTTTGCAGCCTTGTCCAGTTTCTGGAATTCTTTCTGATAGTAAGATTGTAACATTTTTGAATACTGATTCAGAAGACTTAATTCAGAGAAAATGGGATTTTGGAAAGTGGCAGTTGAAAGTTTCTTTAAGTGGTAAACAGTAGAAACCTAAAGACTATATCATGCAGATTTAATGCTGCTAATTCACATTAATTTTGTTTTAAGTCTTGTATCCAACTTTATATAAACCACATGGCTTCAGTTTTTAGAAATAATTGCTGTTTGTGAAAGTGCTCTGAAGGAGTGTGGCCAATTTATATATTTTTATTAATCTGCTTTAAGTTTCCTTTTATTACATTACTAAAGAATCTCTGAACATCCAATTATGTCTTTGAAAGTCTGAAGCCAGCAAGATAATCAGTAATAACGATAGTGAGCTGACTGGAATTTTACTACTGAAAGTAGTTCCAACTATGATAATCTTGTGACTTGCATTGCAGTTAAACTTTCTTGGGTTTCACAGTTTTCTCTCTATCCCTTCACCTCAATCCCTTGCAGGGACTTGCAAGGAGGGGAGGTCAAAGTATGTTTGCATCTTGAAGTTAAGCATGTAGCAGCTCAGTCATAGCTTCTTTAAACAAAAGTATGGTGGTGTCCACATTTCATAAACTTAGCCTATTGTTTGGAGCCTATCAAGATGATAATTAAACGAGACTGAACCAGCCATCTGCACTTGAAAGGGTAAGAGCTTGTGTTCAGAAAGTAACTTAAGTTTGCAATATTCAGTTTCACATAGATGGTTTCTGGATGTAAGGTAAACAAAGCTGAGTGTTAGTAACAAAGCTTAATCCCTACCTTTAGTAGTCTGATTTAGACTTTCTTTTTCCATCCACACACCTGTAATGGTGGTCTTTGCACAAGTTTAGGAAGCCTTTGGAGTTGTGGTTTGAAAGAACTTTAAACAATGGTTGTTACTGTATACATCATGGTATTGCCATATTGGGAATTAATCCTCTAAAAGATTTTTCTTGGATTTTTTCTTTCAGTATTACTCAGCTATAATCTATTTCTAGAAAATAAGCAGAAAGCCTATAGGAAAGTACATTAAAGAAGCAGGAATAATTTTCCATGGCTATGATAAAAAAGAAGATTTTTTTTTTGTTTGTCTATTAAGGATTGCCTAAAGTCATTAAATGATGATTCTGTAATGAATTTTAGTACACATAGTAATTTTATGAAACATGTTCTGTGTCAATGATGTTGCCTTTGTTGGCATAAACCGTTGAAGTTTGTGTAACTGAGCCGTTTGGCTTCTGTTTCTAAACCACATTTTTTGTTACTGAATCATAAATATTTCCCCTGACCTGAAATTCTTATCTAAGATTTTTTTAAATGAATAACTCTCAAGTTTTAGAGATTTTAGAGGCTCATTTCATGCCAACATGTATCTGAATATATCGATTGTAACAATAGAAATCAGTGATGTGTCGTTTTACAAGAAAAGATAAAAGCATTAAACACAGCAGCTGCTTCCTGGGCAGGAGGTTTTATTCCCTAATGCATCCTTGTATCTTGGCTTGATGCAGAGGCAGATCAGAAATTTGTATGAGTAGAGGATAACAGAGATAGCTGCTGAATTATCATCTTGGTTTATAGATGTTTTCTCTTGAGTTTCCCTTCCACCTAATTGGCAAGCAGTTTAACTGGATGAGACTGTTTGCTTGCACGAGGGGCTACCATCACCTTTGGGTCAGTTGTCACATAACTGAGATTGGATAATGAGCAGCTGTTGGTATAGAGCTGCTACAGATGCCTCTAAAAAGACTGTGATACCATCCTAGCTCATGGGTTTTTTTCCTTGTATCTTGGGGTTTTTGTTTGGTAATGTATTTTTTATTTATCTGATTTATTTATTTTTTTAAATCTGTGTCATAACCCATTCTTAAATGGCATTCTTCATTAAAGGACAGGGAAGGCTGAGAGAACAGTAGGAAAAATCCTGTGCTTTCCCACATAATGAAGAGTCACCCTTGGGATTAGGCAAGCCTTTGTTCTTCACCATTCATTAACTCTTGTTCAACTGTTGTGATTAGGAAAGCTGGTGTAGACCCACTTTCTCTGTGCTCCAAATAATATTTGTTAAAGATAGTCATTATGTCTTTGCACTATTCCTAATACATGTCCAGAGCACTTATAAAGCTATGGAAGCCTTTAACTCAGACACAAGTCTACAGCTGCATAATTGTATGTTACTTGTAGCAAAAACAAAGTATCACACAACTTGTGTTGAGCATCACAGGTTAGATTTGCATAACCCTCAGGAAAATTCAGTATTGCCTTTGCACCACTGAAATGAATGGAAATGAAAGTATAATACCTTTTTATTCACTTGAGAGTGTGATCTAATTTTATTTGATGTAAATACCATGTAACTGTGATCTCTAATGGGACATCACATCTACCTTGCATTTCCTGCTGCCTGATCTGTTTTTAATACCTTGATTAAAACTGCCATATAAAGCCTTTCTTCACAATGCCTGCCTTCCTGTTTAAAGGCAGAGATCCTCTGATGGAGTGAGATGTGGAGTGAGATGAGTTGCAAAGCCCTGAAAGTAAATGTGGGAAATGATATCAAAAGGCTACTGGGTAGCTAAGTATCAAGGGGTGGGCTAATTCAGCTGAGTATAAGTGTATATCCTTTGAGAGTATACTCAGTATATGAGTATATCCTTTTTTTCTGGATAGTATTAGTGTTGGTTTTTGACCTGCCTCAGGTCAATTCCCATTCATCCTCCAGCAGAGCTTTCCTCTGTCCCTTTATTACTCCCAAAAATGCTTATTAGTAGCCAGTTCATGTCTTCATCAAAGCAGTTTTTTCTGGTTCTATGCCCATTCTTCATAGCAGGAGAATTGTCTTAATTGTTCAAAGGGTGTCTTTCAGCTGAAAAGTTGTATATGTTACATTGTAGCACTCAATACCCTTAATGTTCTAAAATGAATTAATGAAGAACTGTTTGAATATAAAATTGATGTTTTTTGGAGAGTTGGGAGGTATTGATTTTTTGCATTTTAAAATATATAGTGATGTAAAACAAAACATTCTTGGCTAACATCTGTAGTGCATTGTGTTTGTGAGCTTTTCTATATGAAGATAAGTAGTGTAATTAGCGAAAAAGGTGTACCATAAGTAGTAAATGATTTAGATTGACAACAATGTTAAATTGACTACAGGCTGATGGGTTGGTTTTTTTTATTATTATTTTGTGTGTATACCATTCAAGGTACTTAGAGAAAAAATATTATCTGAGCCTGATAGAGGTGTACTGGATTAGTTCTTTGATCATTTTGTTGAAGGGGGGAGGGGCTGTGTTCTCAAGTCATCAATAAGCATAGGAGTAAAGAAGCTTAAAACCAGTATTTTTTTTCTGTGGAAATGCCAGAATATTTTAGTCTTAAGTTTTTCCAGCAGCTATCTGCTAGAGAATATGCACAGCTACCTTGCAAAACAAAAGCTGAAGGTGAATCTGTTCTGTAGAAAACAAATCCACACTTAATTTAAAAAGTTACTGTTCTTATACAAAAGCTGCTTTGACTGTAGTGTGCAAAATGAAAGTAGGCATTAATCAGTTTGAACTTCTGTATAGGCTGAAGTAAATATGAGGTTGCTTGAGGTGTTTTAAAAACAGAAAACAAAACAAAAAGGCAATAAAAAGCCAACCAAACAACAAAAAACCCCAAATGCAGGCTAACACATTATGAACAGTGTAAATATGTGTATGTGAGTAATTTTCCATTTTTATAAATGATTCACTTTATTCTGTGAAATTCAGTGTAGTTTTATGTTTATAGTATTGTGTAAATGTCAGTTACATACATTTCCTAACACATGACATCAATTATTCTTTTAAACTTGATTTTTAAGACCTTTTTACTTTTGAGATTATAAATAGAATTTAATCCCCTTACAGTGCTTCTGTATCTATTTCCCATTATCAAGTTTTTGTTCTAGTAGATGTAGAATATTGTAATCCAATTTGCTTCATTAATTTTCTGAATTTATCTTAGAACAGGAATGTTATTACTCATTGTTATAAGCCACAAAGATTAATGCAAATAATTACTTCTCTCAGATGATCAGATTTTATTTGTTTAACGTTTGTATTCTCAATGGATATATATGTTCTTTTGGAAAGTAAATTGCTCTTTTTTAGTTTTAGTATAGCTGCTGTAATGTAACATAGTTAAAAAAAAGCTTCTTATTACTGAAGTTTGAAATTGTGAAATTTGTATTAAAGTTTTAAAAATTTCTACCCTCAAGAAGGAAAGTCCACATGGGTGTGTTTAACATTTTTGGGGCACATCTACATGTCCTGTTGAATACCCATAATTCTCCTCTCGATCTTGACATCTGTCTCTGTCTTATTGCGGATTGCAGATGATCAATTAAAATAATTGGAAAAAAAACCCCAACCAAGCAGAAAATTATGTACAGGGGTCAGCTTTGTACAAAGAATATTCTGACATCTTTTATTATGAAAGATAAGTGTTAATGACACTGTTGCATGGGTCAATCATGTTGCTAGAAAAAAACCCTGTAGTTTCACTCTTGAGAAATAAGGATTTTTTGCAGATGAAGCATAAGACTTGGTTGGGTGGATGGTTTATTTTTTATGTCATTTGGCAATTCTTAAAAAGGTTTCGTCATTATTCAGAATTACAGTATTTTTTCCAGAGCACTGTTGTTGCAAGTTGTTTCTGCAAAGGCTTTCACTAGGTTTCAGCAGGCCAGTATAGTACAAAGCACATGTGCTAAGAGCAATGAGGTGAGCTGCTACCACTTTTCCAGGTTTGACAAAGAACTAAGTGCAAATGATGGCGATGGGGACTCTGGTTGATAGCAAGCAGGACATACGTGAAAGATTGTTGGTTTGTTTTTTTGTTGTTAATGCTGTTGGAGGATTATTATAATAAATATATTTGCTACGTTCAGGCTTGTTGTGCAGGAGAAAAAAAAAAAAGATATTTTAAAATATTTCCCTGATTCAAACTTGTAAAGTATCTCCCTTGCCCACTCTCCTTTCTGAATGATCTTGGGTAAAAAAAAAAAATTGGAATTAAGTGTATCAATTCAGTCCATTCTTTTCTGCAGACTATTTGTTGTTTTTTTAGAACTGGTATATCAATGATATGGACCACATCCCCTGTTTACTTCAGTTTCCATGTTTGATAGACAAACTGTCTTGATAGAGTAAATGTATTTTCTCCTTTTAATGAACTCGTATAGATGAAAAGAGAATGTAAAAGTGACCTAGAAAAAAAAAATTGTGCCTAAACAAGGAAGAACAAGGGCTTTTATTTTTTCTGGACCTAGTCATCTGGGGTTTGGTCTGGTTTCTGGCATTATTTAAAGAAAGAAATTTATTACTTCTGAAAGAAAGAAAAGAAATAAATGTATTACTTCTGGAAGAAATTCCAAGCTATTTTGCATTTATGCAACTATATACCACTAAGAAAATAGAACAGCCTCTATTTAGACATTGCTAAAATATCTTTCTCTACATTAAACTATGTGTTTGGAACTATTCTGAGTTGTTTAAGTTTAAGAATTGAAAAATCATAGAGTAATTCCAACTGGAGGGGATGTCAGGAGGCCTCTGAGGTCCTTGCTGCCCAAAGCAGGATCACCTAGAATCATAGAATCATTATTATGGTTGGAAAGGACCTTCAGGGTCATCAAGTCCAACATTTGTCCTAGCATTTCTTAAGTTTTATGGCACAAACTCAGCCCTAGGACTGGAAGTACTGCAAAGGAGTATGAAATACTTTCCAGTGTGATAGCCTGCTACTGTATTCACTAAAAATAGATTGCTTGGTTTATGACTTAATCAAGAACTGTCATTACCACCAAGAAAACAGATACCCAAGAAATACTTTCTTACTGTAAATAGACAAGATGGTACAGATCATGCATGAGATGTACACTACATAACAAAATTAGTTGTCCATTTTAGGCCCACAGTAATTGAAACTATCTGTACTTCATTTGAACATTTAGTAATAAAAGAGTCACTTTCTCTGAACCACAGAAAGATATGCTTATTACCTCTGGACACAACACAACTTTTCAGTCATTTAAGGAGAAATAGAAGCATGATATAAGAATTTTTAGGTACACTTTTATTGTTGCAGGTTATCTTAGTATCTGCGAACAAGCTGACTAGATATATAGAACCATGCCAACTAACAGAAGATTTTGGAGGAACTCTCACCTATGATCACATGGATTGGTTGAATAAAAGGCTGGTTAGTTTTCTGTTTTGTTTGTGTGTGGGTTTGTTTTTTTCTTGACCCATGAATTTATGTGTAGAAATAACCATTTGTGCAATAGTGTGGTTCAAATGCATAAGTAGTCTTATGATGATAACTATCACTGGATTTGCTCAAGTGATGATGATCAGTTTATTGAACCAACAGGTACCTTAATGAAGCCGCCTTGTAGACTCTCACCCTGGAAATTGTCTGGCTGCTTCTATGTCTTACATGGATATTTATGTATTATTGTATATGGATTTTTTTTTCCTTTTGTAACAACAATTTTATAAAGCTCTCTTAAACTGTCTTTTAAGAGCTTTCCACCTCATGCCCTCTTTTGTTTGTGCATGAGATTTAAGTAATCCGAGATAGGTTGAGAGAGGTTCATCTGCAGGATACTGATTTCTAATTTATTAACTCCAAAAAGACCTCAAAGTTATTGTGCATGTCCCTTACAGCATCTGATAATGCTCAATTCTGTTAAACAAAATTGAAAAAAAAATCGCCAAAAACAACCTTCAGAAGTCAGACGCAGAAGAATCATCTGTATGTTGCTCAGTGTCTGACAATAAAGGCCTTGTTATCTTCAATCAGTATGCCCCTATATTCAAATAAACCATTATATATAATGCATTTATATTTATTTGTTATTTATTTCAATATAACCTGTGTTACTAGTGATTAAAAGGTGGAATCTTCAACGAGTTGATTATTTAATCTATTAAAGTGAGCTGTCAGGTGCTTTTGTGGCATGCTTTGATTTTCTGACATTATCCTTAATACTTCAAAGCTTCAATAAATATGTCCATAAGAATGTACAGATTTTGCAGAAATCTCAGATTTTTTCAGTACTTCACAATTTCATCCATTTTTGTTCAGTGAAACATCTCCCTTGGTGCTCTTAATTGTTTCCTGAACAAAACTTTATATTCTTTCTACCATGCCATCTGAATATTGGGAAACAATTACACTGTGTAAAGACTGAAGTATATTAACAGAACTAGTGGATATATTTGCACCGATGCCTTTGATACTGCCACTTAATTTTATTTTCTTACATTAAAACCTGCCTCTTATTTAGGTATTTGAAAAGTTCACAAAAGAATCGACATCCTTACTTGATGAGCTGTCTCTAATTAACAATGGCAGTGATAAAGGAACTCAAGAAAAAGAGAGGTATGTGTGTTTTTCTTTTTGAAATCAGAGCATTTGGATTATAAAATGTCATTGGCAATGCAAACAATATTGAAAGTACAATATGACTTAAATGTTTGGAAATGTAGATGGATGTTCGTTTAGCTATTTACAGCATGCAGTTTCACTTCTGTTTTGAAGTTGAGCTGAAACTGTCAGGACTCTATTGACTAAGGTAAGAAATACACAGTCTGTTAACAGCATCAGGTAGTTCTGACCGTAGTTTATGTCTAGTGCTGTGTGACAAAAATGATTAATAATGTCTTTGTTACTTGAAGTATTAAGATCATTATTATTAATAATGTCTTTGTTACTTTATTCAAGGTCAATAGATTTTAACTTCCTTCCATCAGTTGATCCCGAGACGGTATTGCAGACAGGTATAGTAAGTCAAAAAAAAGATAACATTGGTCGATAAAATAAAAAATATTAATTTTAAGCCCACGTGAAAAGATGGAGGGCACAGTTATTATCATAGTCATAATTACAATATAACAAGCTTAGCAATTAATGTAATCTTTCTTGGATTAAAAAAAAGCCATGTTAACAAATAAATGGAAGAACTCCAAGTTTATCTTTTGAGGTAGAATTTTTAATAATCCTGATGTCTTTACAGTGTTGTCATAATCAGTAAGTTTAATTTTGAAAACACGTTCTTTCTAGATTATGTTAATTTATTTGCCTTATAGAATGTATTCATCTTGGTAGTCATCAGATGGTCACAATACACATAAGATTCTCCTGGAATTCTGATAATTACTGTCAGCCTAGCTCTGACCTGACCATCAGTTAAAGAAAAGCATAGTCTTCTGGTTCTTTGCTGCATAGGCTCTCCCTTCAGTGTTAAACAATTTGGGATTCTTTGACCGAGGTGGAAGACCGAAATTCTTAGTATCAATTTGCTGTTGACAAAGTATAATAGACTGTTGATTTGGACAAAAATCTGCTTAAAGATTGTTGCCTTTCCTAGAATAGGAAATAATGCACAGTGTTGAGGTGGTGGTCAGTCTCTGAGCACTCACAATCCTTATATTACAGTCTCCCACAAACTAATGTGCAGATCACATGTAATGTTTGTCACAAAGAACTTGCTTTAAGTGCTCTCTGCAAAATATTAGCTTATTTAGGTGTGGGATAATATTGAGTTAAAAGGTTAAACAATAGTTTCTTGATCTGGTCTTTAAAATCATTAAACTAAGAAGTGTCTGTAGACTCTTTCACTACACTTTAGCCTGTGTATCGTTCTCTAATAGTATGATTTTTGAACAAAAGAGCAATTTTGTGTACACAGATGGCTTCAAAGAGCAATAGTTTATATGCATTCTGTGTTTTCTTGATGATGGCTTTTTTTTTTTTTTTTTGAGTTATGAAATTTAATAACTTCCATTAAATGATGGGAATTTCTAAGAGGCAACCTTTTCTCTTTTTTTAGATTCAATATATTGAAAGTTTGAGAATAAAAAATCATCTTTTCCATCTAATTCAATAAAAATTCAAAATTTTCTAAGCAGAGCTATGCCTTGTAAAAGCCTTTGGAGTCTATTTGCTCTGTAGCTATCTGTGCCTGTTTGTGTGATATTACAAAAGATTAAATCCAATATGTTTATTTTCATATCATGGCAAAATGTATTTGAACTCTTAAGATGTTTATTTCACAGTAATATACAGTGAGTAATTTAAAGTTACTTGCTGCAATCTCCAAGGCCCTTGGCATTTTGATCATCTAGAGTAATACCAGTTGACTTTAGAGTTTATATTTCTGCACTTGAGGTATCACAATTACTTATTCTGCTGGTAATTTTTTTATTTTCATGAACTGGCAGGCTACCAATTGAAGACCTTCATAACTGATGATGTGGAACTGGCAAAATTTCACTTCTACAGCATTTCTTAGTGACCAAATTTATTTTTTGTCATTGAGCTTTTGGGAAACAAATCGAGGATCTGGGTTTAGTGGTAGTATGGTGTTTATATCATAAAATGTAACCACAACTTAATAACCTTCAAACAGTTTATGGTGAGGATTAAATAGTCAAAACAGTGTTTTTACATACCTGAAAGTTAATGTCTTCTAAAGGTGCTTAGAAAAAAAGTGAGAAAAGTGAGGGGGGGAAGAAAGTACCAGTCAAAGTACTTTAATTTAGCTTCCTATTAAAATTTTTGTGCTTGATATAAAATCCTGAAAAAATAACACAAATTATATGCTCTATTTGTTAGTGCTTCTAAATCATTCATTTAATCTAAGAATATGAATTGAGAGAAATACTTCAGATGCTATGCTGATACATTTGAAGTAAACCAGAATATTTATAGTTTTTTCAGACTCGGGAATGTGCTTTGCAATTGTTTTCTTAGATTAATCAATGCTACTGTCAGTATGAATGTTATTCATGGTATCTTTTATATCTAAAATATACCATGATTTCTACCCAATTTTATGACTGATAAAACCCCACAAACTGTGGCCAGTGCTCTGCATGGAGTGGCATCATTAAATGTGCCCAATGTGTGAAAGATCATTAGCTGCACAAATATACCACTGGGTGGTCTAAAAGCAGGCATGCTGACTATGAATAATTGTTGTATTTGGGTTTTTGAATCTAAATTAGCCTAATTAATCTAAATCATTATATATATTCTTAAAGGTCATGAGTTACTTTCAGAGTTACAACAGCGTCGATTCAATGGTTCAGATGGAGGGGTATCCTGGTCTCCAATGGATGATGAACTACTGGCTCAGCCACAGGTGATGAAGCTCCTAGACTCACTCAGAGAGCAGTATACTCGCTACCAGGAAGTTTGCAGACAACGTAGCAAGCGCACACAACTAGAGGAGATTCAGCAGAAGGTAATGCAGGTAAGATTGGAGTTGTTTTTGAATACTGTGATGTGGATCTTTGAGCTTGAGTCCTTGACTCCGATAGCAGCAAAGCTAACAATCAGGTGAGAGTTGTGTCTCCTTTCACTTCCCGAGCTGCAATGTGCTAGTTTCCCTTGGTGCTTTCCATTATGGCTACTGTAGTGACTTTTCAAAGGCTGTATTGATATGTGGAGGTGTTGCTTGAGAGTTGGAAACCTTCCCCTGCCTATGTTTTAAGCTCTTGTTATTGAAGATGCACCATTGTTTATTCCCATATCTATGTAATGCTTGGTGTTTTTACTAAGGTGAAGTGATTAAACTATATTTCAAGGATACCTTGACAAGAACGAATGCAAAACTTCCTAATCAATCGTGTGTTAAAGGTCATAATGAATTGGTTTGATCTTTTGGAAACAGGCATGTAATTAGTACTTTCAACATCATCTCAGTAGAGAAAATCAAGGAAATGGAATTAATCTATTTCTCCTATGTTTGTAACTTGGAAATAGATTTTTATGTTTTCAAGTTCTGTATAGTTTGGATATGCAGAAAATGGAATTGATACTGCATTTAACCTTTCAACGCTGACATTTATAATGCATGAAGAGTGGAGATCAAGTATAAGTACTTCATAGCATTCTGGGTATGGTTAATACAAAAACAAATCAATCTTTTTATTTCTAACAGAAGAAATATAAATATACTGAGGAAATATTTTTCATTTATGTAATAATTTGAATTATTACAAAAAAAAAAGTAAATATCCTTTTGAGCTGGAAGTATAGGAGCTGACAATAGTATTATACGGAACATGCTGACTTGGCTGTGGGCATAATCTGGTGATATTTCTTTTTCTTATAGTGGTTTTACAAGATGTGCTGATAGAAATAAAATTTGTAATTCACTTCAGCAAACTGACATTGTTAATGCATTTGAATAGACTACTGGGACATCAGTCTCATTTTGCAGTATTTGTAGTAGAAATAGGGACTTGTTTGCTCTTTCTACACTATGGTTGATATGTGGTAAGCGAACTGAGTCAGTACACAGCAAAAATGTGTTTTGCTATTTTAGTAAACTGATCAGTTCTATAAAGTGCGTTTAAAAGCTGTCTAAATAGCATAAAATATATGGGAAAAACTAAAATTTAAAACTTGAATTATTTTCCTTTTGGTTTATGGGAGAAAATTAGGCTAACAGAGAAAGATAAGAAGATAATGATGGACAGGAGGAAACTAGAGCAAAGTGCCATGGAATTTATTTTGCCAAAATAAACACAAGTTGCATTATAATATGCTTGCAGTATTTTCAGTTGGATTGGGTGTGTACACAAAGTTTTCCCCCTTGTGTTGCTGATTTTAGTTTGTTTTTTGTAGTACTTTGATTTCCTGTTAACTGTAATGAAAGATATAATCCTATTTCATTCTTTGTTTAGCTTCTTATATTGCTAACCATTCCTGACTTTTTTTGTGAGTTCCTCTTTCATTTTCCCTATTTTTATTCTGGCAATGATTTGCAGATATTACTTGAGCAACAGTTCTACTAAACAAGCTGCTAATGAGCAACTCCTCATGTTATAATGAATTTTACCTTTTCCCTCCTTAGGCAGAGATGTTAATTACTATTTTTGTAATCTTAATTCACAGATGTTAATGTCAGGCCTTGCAGTAGTCTAGTCATGAATAAATATATTTATGAAAGTAACAGAACTTCTTTTTGCAGGTCCCCTAGTGACTCTTCTCAGTTCAATTACTTGTCACACAAGAACAGTCATGTGCTAAACAGTTTTGGAGGCGATGCTGTAGTTGCTGGAAACTTGTAATGGGAATTGGTCTGAGAGGGCACTACTGTGCTGTGTGGTCTTGTGCACTGTATCAGACTTGCATGAGAACTGTTGTTTCCATATGTTAGTTTTCCAGGCCATGCAAGGTCACAAGGAGACACTTGGATGACTTCACATCTAACTCCATGCCATATTTAACTAGCAACAGCTATGCAGAGGTGCTGAGCATAACAGGAAATTTGTTCATAAGCAAAAAGAACCTGTAACTGGAGTGTAAATTTGCCCTAGAAAATGTAAAAATCAGCCTCCATATAATGTTGGAGCAAAGAATATATGCTCTGAAACAGTGCTTCTTGTGTAAGGAGTGGGGGAAATGCAAAAAAGGGGACTGGGCAGATACAGTCACCATGAGTAAAAGGTGAGGAGAATTGTGTAAACTTCTGTAATAGTGATGGGCATTCTTGATTACTGTTGCAGTGTAGCTTAGTTGCATTAGAAAAATAGTTAATTAGTCCCTTTTCACTTGTCTTCCTGGTAATGGCATTACATAGTGTATTGTATTAAATTTCCTGAAAAACTGTGTGAAGCTGCTCTGCCATCTTTGTTTAAACAAAAGTGACATTAAAGTGAGGAAGCTGGCTTCCTATGCCTCTTCATTAAGGTTCAGAATGTTGAGTGTTCCTGCATTTCTTTACCACTAGAAAGTGGCATTTGCACTATGTTTCATCACTGCTGTAGATTGATTTTTTTTTTTTTCTAGGTATTTAAAAAATTATTCTAAAATTTTGCCATAAATATCACCTGATAATTCAGATGTGTATAATGAACCCAAAATTTGAGATACTCTGGTTTTCTCTGAACAATATGAAAGGAAATAGTGTCAAAATTATAATAAAAGAAATAAAATACTGTAGTCCAAAATTGTGTTGCCTTGACCCTGAAAAGATTTCTGCAGAGGCAGATCCCTTGATGGTGCCATTCAAACACTACGAGGCTTCTCTTATTTGAGTAGAGCAAGTTGAACATCATAAATGTATAAAATGCTAAGTTGTTTAAATCTGATTTTGGAATAAGTGCATATCCTGTACTTGGGTGTTAATACACTCAATAAAATAAGGAGAAAACTCATGTGTGAGGTTGAATACAGCTGTGCATTGTAATGCACTTAGGCAAATAAAAGCCCCCAGCCTTATTTTTACAGAAGAGGATCAAGAAAAATATGTTGTAAGCTCTTTTATTGACATAGATGTGAAAGACAAGTATGTATGTGACAAATCTTTTGACAACTGCAACCTCTTTCAATGATCTCACAGGATAAGATTAATGAAAAGTAATTTCTGCACAAAGCTTTTAATTATGTGAATGGATTCAACAAAATTTCTGAAGAGCCTAAAAAGATTTTTTTTTCTTGCACATATGCTTTGAAATATTTCTGCTTTTGTTAAAAAAAGTATTTTGATACCTGTTTGCATGTAATTTATGTGCTACTTCATTTTTGTCATCTCTTTCTTACTGTCAGGTAGTCAATTGGCTTGAAGGACCTGGATCAGAACAACTAAGAACCCAGTGGGGAATAGGTGATTCAATTAGAGCTTCCCAAGCTTTGCAGCAGAAACATGAAGAGATTGAGAGTCAACACAGTGTGAGATTTCCCATACTTTTAAAGTAGCAAAATTATTCTAAAATATTTGTAGTTGCGAGCATTGTCATTTGGTATCTAGGAGTTTCGTATATTATATAATTTCATGGGTTACAGAAGTAAGTACCTGAGCAGTTTAAGAACTTCATATGTTTATTATATGTACATGTTACTTGTTTTCCAGTGTAGAAAAATACTGATTTCTATCTATTATTTTTATTGGGTTTATTGCATTACTGTTCTTAAATTTTCCCATTGATTAGAAGGAGGAAATTTCCCTTTTCATCATTCCCAAAATGGCTGAGAAGTCTTGTACTTCTCAGGTGAATAAGTTTATACTTTTGTCTCTTAATAAACTACATTTACCAGTAGTCCAGCTTAATGATTTCATTGAGCAGGAGTTAAGATACCATTTATGTTCATAATGAAATAATTGACAACAGCACAGGAAAAATGTGCTTAACCTTTTTCTTTCATTTTTAAAATATAAACATCTGAGTGTACTCTTCCCCCTCATTTTCCTTTTTTTCTTTTATTTTCCTCTCCTTGTAATTGAATTGACAGCTTCTATGTTTGCTTTCTTTCATCATCTCCTGTTTATTGTTGGTTTTATTACTTCTGTTTTGAAGATACTTGCAAGAATGTTTTATTTGTTTTAAAGATGTTTTTTTTCACTTCATTTTTTTCCTGAAGTGATAATTTTCTGACTTTTGTTTGGGAACAATAAATTAGAGCTATTGCTTCTGAGCCAACACTGGTCTCTTCTGCATGGTTCTGAGCTCTTCCCCTGTGGAGAGGATCAAAGCTGCACTTTTTAAAAGATACCTGGTTTGCCAGTCGTAGTTTTACTGATACTTTGGCCAAAATAAACTACTTCATTGCTCAAAACCTAATATATATATTTCTTGTATTATTGAGTGTGACAAGTCAACTATAAGGTAGATTTCTATTTTAAGTGTTTAAAGGTAATAAGAGTTATGTTGTAAGGTGAATTTATTGAACCCATATTTCTATAGTACATGTGTGACATTGAAAGATGTTTCTCTATTGTCATATTCGTTGCCCCTTTTGGGGTAGATGAGAGATTTATTCTGCTCTTAAATTGGCAATCACACAAAAAGTTAACTTTTTCATTAGTACTTTTTCCTGCTTTTCATCTTTACATACTCTCTTCCTGTGAGGGGATGGTAGATGCATTTTCAGATTTAAAAAATAAGTGTATTTATACCTCATTTATTTACAAAACATAAAACCACAGAGGTTGAAAGCATAATTTTCAAAATTTGAATGTGTTCCAATAGGATTAATGCTAATTAAATTACATATTTTTGGCCAATAGATGGTGCTATTCCATAGCATTAGAATTCATAGGGCATTTGAAGGTCACTTCACTGTAGACCAAAATAAAAGCTGTTGAACACACATGTTTTGATTTATATACAGCTCAGTCATGGAAGATATGAATGTGATTGTGATGTATCAAATAGGTTTGCTTTTTTCGTTGGTGTTTTTTTTTGTTGGTTTTGTTTTGTTGTTTGTTCTTACAACTTCTTACATTAACTAACAAACAAGGATCACAAGTTTCTGTATGTGGATACTCGGTTTTGTTCAGAAGAGAGAGATTACTTCTGCTTTCTCAACAGCAGTCTTTTCTATATGTTTTAAGAAAACTATTGCTGATTTCAGTCACTAAAAATGACTACACCTAAGTAGTCTTACAGACAATTTTTTGTAGTATCTTACCAGTTGGCAAAAGGTCTTCTGACTTCAAATCAGAAATTTTTACTCCTGTTTCATATTTATAGTGTAAGCTGTAATAAGTTCCTTTTAAAAAATATTATTATTTATTATTATTAGCCTGCAGCTTTGTAAGAAAAATTGAAATGTATTTGGTATTGATTAACTTCTGTT
>JAOEGS010001709.1:52340-84118 GCA_025447755.1 Corythornis vintsioides
AATATATATTAAATTATATATGTAATATATATTTCATATGTTATTATTATATTAAAAATATCATTCCATCAAGTGCAATTAAAGTATTACATTAGCATTAGTTTAAAATAACAGAAGTTTCACAGACTTTAAATGCAATAATTAAAAATTGTTCAGTTCTGTTTGAGAAAGGTGATGTTATGAGGGCTAATTTGAATAAGAATATTATTTAGGAAGAACTAAACATGAAAAATCAATATATATTTAATACAAAGTATAAACACAAAAGTAAATTAGGATTATAGTCATTAACAAGCACTGTCTCCAATTCAGCATTTGTTTGTAAATCAAATCTACTTAGACTAAATAATGGTCTGCAGTATAAAATACCAGTAAAATATTAGTGTATAAAATAAGCCCTTCCAAAACAGTAAGATTTTTTAAAGGTTTTTTTTCTTTTTTTTTTTTTTTTTTTTTTTTACTCTGTTTAGGGGCTCAGTAAGATGTGCAAAAACAATATAAGAAGTTCCTCACTCCTTCATGAGACAGCTGTGTGCACAGATTGGAACTTGTGACTATTAACCATAATAAACCTGATGCTAATTTTGGCTCAGGGTATGAAGGCCAATCTTGAGGCTGTTCTTATTTGTCATTCAGCATTCCTAGAGGCCAAGGGATTATGACTTTCACCATGTTGTCTCTAATGGGAGTCTCTGAAATAACCCATTGCACTGTGCCAACTCCCCCTGTGGAATGTCTTGTGGTGCATAAGGTGCCGGCTTTTCAGCACTTTGCTATTTGCTTATTTTCTATATATCAGAAATGATGGTGAGTAGTTTTTTTAGGTCATGTTGTATGAGTCTGCCAGATATTTCTGAATATTTACAATGAACTCTGAGACTTTCCATCTCACTGAAAGATAGTGATAAACACCATCTGAGAAGAACACAAATAGAGATATTTTTGTGCTGGTCTTTTCTTGATCAGTCTACCATCTATGATTGTGCTTGCTATTGAACCTTTAGAAATGTACAACCCTGCATAGCATGCAAAGTCAATGAGGTAGAGACATTCTAAAAGGTAAAACTGCTCAAGTAATTTGTTGTTGCTTGTGTGTGTAGGTACTACTGCAACCTGTAGTGGCTCTACCTGTGGCTCTCGCTCTCCATTTTTGCTAGCAAAAACAATTCAATCAACACAGTTCAAAAAGATGTAAACATATGGGATTTTAATATCTGTGAATCTGTAATGTAAATCACTTCCACTGAAGGTACAGTGTTGTGTGTAAGATGAGGAGATACCAATAGAATAGGGAAGGAATGACTGGTATGTGTTGTGGTTATTTTACTGCTAAATACATTATAAATAGTGACTTGAAAGTGGAGTCAAGCCAGCTCCGTGGTAATTAAATTAGTAACAAGAATTTTAAAATGCCTGTTAACCAAGTTTGGATGCATTTGAAATGTTTCAATACAGTAAATACATTGTTACTCTGTGGTAATGTAATCTTTGTTCTGGTAATGTAATCCTGAGTGTGGTTTTTGTGATGGTGAGCAGCACTGAAAAAGTGATCAACTCAGTAGGTGTAATCTATTTTTACTAGGGCATCAGTTGAATAAACTGTTAGTTAAATGCTTATAAGTTTAATTGTGAAAGTTGTGGGCATTTGTGTTGGCTTCCATCAGTGTTTGACTTTGCTTACTGCTTAACTTAGCATTGTGATTAGTAGTACTAATGGGGTTGGGTTTTGCGATTGACTTAGCGTTCAAATAGTTACTCTGGAGTGCAGCAGTGGATGTAGAAGGGTTATGTATGCAGTAGGATTGTGTAGCACCTATCATGCTAGCCTAAGAATATTAGTGCCAACTGGCAGAAAGATAGGAGGGGTTTTTTTTCATCCCAGTTTTAAAAAAAGTCATTAAATAATTATCTCAATGAGAGGTTGTTATGGGTTTCAACAACAGTACTGATATGTAATGATATGTTAACCTCCAGTTTCCTGAATTTTTTTTACAAAATATATTTGATCTATATAACGAGATTACTAGGAAGGAGGAAGAAAGGAAGGTTTTTGGAGCTACAGATTAAATTCTCCAATAGTGTGCTATTTGAGCTCTGGTGCTAAAATGTGGAGAGAGGGGAGTGAAAGCTAACTTCTGAAGTCTATCTCTCATTTCTCTACAAACTCTTGGAACAGTTATGAGGGAATCAGCACTGTAAAATTGCTTAGTTACACTAAACTTCTAGTTTAAAGAACATAATCTAAAAGTTGGGCTAAGCATAGAGACCATCAACCCATATGTATGCAGAAGTGTCTGAATGTGAACCGCAGGGCCAAAAACTTCAAGTGTCAGGAACTTACGTGACATCCTTCCGACAAGATAATTATTTCATGATCTCTTTGTAGAGATACCTGTTGTCTTTTTCAGGTTTATGACAAAGTGATACACTCTGAAATGAGGTACAAAGGGTAATAGTTGAGCTGTTACATTACTTCTGATTCCAACTTGCACAGTCGTTTTGAGTCTCGGTAACCTGTCTTTTCTGTAGTGCACCATTTCCACTATTTCCTAACATGTAACAGTGCAAGCTATTGCAGAGTTAGTTCTGAGAAATGGTAATCAGATGCTAGAAAAGTACACTGGGCTACTGTTTTAAAAACATTGATCCTTACAATTATTTAACTTCTGTTTCCTCCACTTAAATAATCCCATTGTTTGAGAACTGATTGATGCCTGTCAAGACTTCACAGTAATAGAAAATTCTATTAGGAATTGACTTGTATATTTTCATGCATTTTGAAAAGATATGGAATAAAGGAGTTCTTCAGAATATTTTTCATCTGATGCTCTTTGGAAGTAGTTCTGTTGCAGATATGTACTGTGTGAAAATACAGGTAAGACTAAATCAGTTTGTTTTCCTGTTTCTAATGGGTTCCTTTGTACAGATCTCTCAACCCACAGTAGTTAAGGATCATTTTCTTGGTGATTTAAGGTCAGTTTGGAACCTGAAGTTGAATCATTAAAGAAACAAGAACATCTCTGATTATGTTTTTGGAAAACAAAATATTAATCAAATATCAAAGATACTAATCAAAAATAGATGTTTGTGTGAAATTTTAGTTATGCTTATACAGGAATGTATAGACACATGAAATATTGAAAATTCTTTTTCTGTGTAACTCATTAATAAGGTCAAATCAGCACTGAAAATTAGGGCAAAATCTTTTCCAGTCCGAGTTGATTTAAGTTTGTGTAGGTCTTGACTACAGCAAAGACTATGGGAATGTAATATAGAAACAAGAGGAAGACTGAGTCAGGACAAAAATTTATCTGAAATGGAGAGGAGAAAAAAAAATATGCTGTTAAAATACCAAACATTCAAAACAAGGAAATAAGCTGAGAATCATTAAATTGACATGAAAAATACCAATTTTTATTTAATTTCAGTTAGAGAACTTCAGCTACCAGATATTAATGTTGTATGCCATTTATAAGCTGGAGAACTAAGAGCTAGTCTAATGTTTTGAACACAAGGAAAAGCAAGGAACCTTAATTGATTTTAAGTTTATATTTTTGGGATACCTTAAGAGAAAATTAAGTGGAAATACTTGGTTGTGTTAGCAAGAGTTGTGCAGATAATTTAGTAAGGAATAAAAGTGGCAGTATATGACTGTTATTGTGGATAAACAACCAGATTTTAAATAGTGATGCTATTTTTTGTTGTCAGTTTAATGACTCCTTGTAATGTCAAACACATTGTGATTACCTAATGATACAAGAAAAATGACCTTTTTTTTGCACAGTTAACTAGCATATTATGTGCTTAAAAGTAAGCGTGCTTAAAAGCTTAAAGCAATTTTAAATTGCTTTTGGTTTTTTTATCAGTTCCAGAATCACAATTACAAATTTTACACATTATCAAACCTTCAAGCCTTTTACCTGTTCCACAAACAGCCATTGATTACAATCGGACATCACTGAAGTAAGCTTCTGTTAGGAAATCTCCTAATGGACTTTGGATTTGTACATAAATGGGAGGAATACGATGTGTTATGTGAAATATTTAAGTTAATCAATGGATTATCTGTGCTTAAAATGTCTGAGGGGGCATATTGTAATTGTTCCTAGTTTCTAATACTTGGCATGTAGTTGTCTTTGGGAAGACTGATTTAGCTTCAGATTTTCTGTCGAATTTTTGTAGCAAACCATGCCACTGACTGCATGTGACCAAAATGATCCCTGTGACTGCTTTGCACAGCTAGTTGAAGCATGGTTTTCACTTATGATGATATAAATACATTTAGCTCTTCTGAGGATCCTGACATTGTATATCCCAATCTTGTCTATCTGCTTTGCTACACTACTGACACTGTAAGCAACATGTACTTTAATTCAATTAGAAAATAATGAAAAGTGTTCTCATAGTAGCTGTGGGTTCTAGAACATGCACAAAAAGAAGCTTGGGCAGTTCTTTATAGATATGTATTGTGTGTAGAATAAGGCTGTGCCAGTTTAAGGTAGAAGAGTGCTGAGACTTGCTATCAAGTCCAAGAATCACTGGTTCTATTTGGATGGATATAAATGATCCTCACACAGTACACTTAAAGGCTGTGCCTTGAAAAGCTTTGCTGAGCCCTTTTGTGGATCTTACACCAAGCATTTATTCTAAACATCTGTAAATTATGGAAAGAAAATGGATAGTGAAGCTTAGCTGCAAGTACTACCTCTCTGAGGAACTGATGAAAGACCTGTTACTTTAGATGTTTTATTGGAACAAAGCATGAACAAATACCTCTCAAACCCCCTGATTTTTTTTTATTTGTGACTTTTCTCCTTTTTGGCAAGAGCAGTCAATGTGTTAATTTCAGTGATGCAATTTTCAGGCGTGGTTTTCTGTGTTACGCTTGGTTTGCATTGTATGGATTGGTATTACAATTTGGGCATTTCTGCTTCCCGTGTTCATTTTCTCAGCAAGAGTTGCAGATGCTGGTTGACAGCACATTCTCACTGTCACTGCTGACTTTTCAGGCATGCCTGGAGTGCTCATGATCGCCATGCCTCACAGGATCAGAGGTTGTAGATTTCCAGTGGGCTGGAGAGCTCCAGTAGGCTGTTTCTCTCAAGTATTCTGCCATGGTTTTTTTTTAATTTCATTTTTTATTTTACATTTTATCTTGGTTAAGTGCTAAGTGTCTTTTAACATTCCATTCTCTTTTTAATGTTTTTAGTCTACTAAGATAATAGCTTTCATGGTGTCGTAATTAATTCTACAGTCAAGTATATAGTGTGGTTGCTTGATATTTAATAGGATTGTGTGACACGAGTGACTTTTAGAGACTTGGTATCAAACCATGTTTTAAACTGGTACTAAATGCAGACTGTTCTGTTTCTGAACCCTTGCATGCAGCTCTGCATACCTCTCTTGGTTGATAGATAACTGCAAGCTGGTCTCAGCAGGGTGAAGATTGTACTATGTATTTGACACATTTGACTGCTACTCTACGTATCTGTGGTGATGATGTGAACATGATGCCCCACTGTCTGCTTTATATCACTCACTGCCTCTCAGAACGTGGCCTTCCTCTTTTCCAAGACAAATGTATCCAAAGATACACAGTAATTTTCTCAGCCCTAGGCAGAGTTTTTAATAATGCTTTGATTGAAACAGCATCAAAAGGCTGCAGTGAGCCACATGCTCAATGAGCCTTGTAAGGTTTCTATTTCCATGCATTGTATATGGCCAATCTGTTAGGTAGTTGCCATTTGCAGGAATCATTTCATGGTGCATTAGCTCTGCAGAACCAGCCATTCATGAAGAAGCTGGGGCATTTCCTCCTGCAGGTGACAGAAATGTGAACTATTGTTGTTGGGTTTTTTTTTCTAGTCAGTTACCTGCTACCTCTTCCTAGGTATTGCATTATCTTCTGGACCTTAGCAGAAGTATGTCCATGTGTCTTCTGTTAAACTTTCTTCTCTGACAATTTTGACCAAGGTTTTTCAAATGATCCAACAAACATTTACAAAAGGTTCCTTTGCTGATTCTGAAAAATTTACTTTCAGGATGAAATGGTTGCTACTGCCAGTGTGTGTGTTGGGAGGGGAGGAAAGTTGCATTGCCTGCTCCATGGGGTTGCTAAGAAGGAAACCTCTTTAAGAGTGGGCGAGGTATTACAGTCATGGAAATCACACACCAAGAGGATCTAAAAAGCATAGCTCAAATAATTTTCATCTTGGAACACTGAGTTTATATAGTTTATATAGTAGTGAGACCTGAAGACAATTAGTAAAATGAAAGGATGGAAAACCAAGGAAGTGTAATAAATTTGGTGAATTGTGAGAGTTGATTTTACAATGAAAATATTTATAGAACTTGTGTCATTTAGGCCAAGTTCTGGGATTCCTTTTTCAAATGTGGCTTTTAATCTTTCAGCTCTCAACAGGAACTAATTATTTTGGATTGAAGCTCTGTGTGTTAAAAAATGGAAGCAGTGAATTTGTTCAGATGTTTTTACACTTTTCTCTCAATTTAGATAAAGAACCAGAAAGCACACAAGAATTGTATAACTGGCCATAACTTGCCACTTGACAAATGCACTTAAAGTAGTTGTTCAGCCTGTTATTAATTCTTTCAACTTTCAGCTTCTTCATCATTAAAAAATACTTCTCCTGGTTCCAAATCTTGACCAGTCTTTTGTCTTCTTCTTCTTATACTTATTTAAATTTTCTTTCCCCCATTTTCCATTATTTTACTGTGGAGATATCTACATCTTCTACCTCCTGATGAATTTCAAGAGGAAAAACCTGAGGTCTTAAGATGGCTGTTCCTTAATCCCTGTGGTGGAAGAACTAGAAGCTACTTGGAGCAAACAGCAGAACAATTCAGTGGAGTGTCCTGAGATGCTGCCATTTTCATTACTGCTCTTGGGCATAAGAGAAGGAATACTGTGAAGTTGAGGGAGTGAAAGCAGTGTTCCTGAAGACTTGAAACAATGATTCCAACTTGTGTACAGCAGTGGATCCACATATTCTGTACAAAGACCCTGAAGAGAATGTCAGATGCCCATGTGCTGTCAAGGCTGGCTTTTGGATCCTGGAATGACAATAAAGGAGACCCTAAAGGAGTGTGTGCCCTCCAGAGTTGTCCCTAGAGTCTGAATAAGCCAACAAGGACATGATGACAGACCACTTCTTGTTTTTCCCTCCTACAGCCAGGTAGATACTGACTTTCTATAAGCATGCATCTTTGAGGGAAGAGAGGCTTCTGGTGATATTACAGCACTGAGTGCAGTGGTGTAGGAAAGTGACACCTGTCTCTCATTTGACAGCTTACACTGTTAATGCTTTTGAAATAAATTCCTTCAGGACTTTGAGCTGTGACAGAAAACTCCCTTTAGCAGTTCCCTTTTGCCACGGTCATATACTATGGGGATTACCTTGTCCCAGTGGGTTGAGGCTATGGGGGATACCCTGGCCCAAGTGAGCTGAATCCACACAACTCCAAAATAATGGTCCTGGTCTGTGGACTATTTGGCCCTTTCATAAGAACACCTTGATTTCTGGCAATTTTGTTTGTGGAGAAGGATAAATTTTGGAATTGTAGAGGTGTAGCTGTGAGGATACTCTGGAGCAGAAAACACGGGCAAAGGGGACTGGTGGTCATTCAGTAGCGTTTCAAACAAAGCTGAAGCCTTTGTGATAAAAAATAAAGTCATAGTTTTTCCTTTCTCCTGTCCCTTCCTTCCCAAAGAAACAGCTGCAGGCTCTCATACCTACCCTGTTTGCCAGGCAGATGGCATCTTTTCAGTAACCAAGACCTGTTAACCCAGTGGCAGCCCCTCAGAAAGGAGGAAAAAACCCCTAAAACTCTTCAGGTTCTGTAAGAAGAAATTGTGAACCACTACTTAAGACATAAGAAAGGTGAGTATAATATGGTCTTCCCAATCTGTGCTCTCTTTCTCAAGCCCAGATCTTTTTTTGCATAGTAGACCCTAAGAAAAACTACTCCAGGAGAAAAAACAATCAGGAAAAGAACTTTGCTTCTGTTTTACCCCAAAAGATGTTGACCTGGATAAACATACATCTATTTGAGATGATCTCCCCCCAACATTAAGTCTACTGTTTCCACTGTGGTGTCTTTTAATAGATGTTACCCTGTGGACAGCTTGATACCATGGTGTTAGTTGGAAGCAGTACGAAGGACAGCAAAATACATCAGTCTTGGCACTAATTTTCTGTCCATTGAACCACCTGCTACTGCAGACAACAGCATTCAGATCAAATTAAGTTTGAGCACCCAGTCCCTGAACAAAAATGTGTCACTTGTCATGGATCGCAAATAATGGCTCTGAAGCATGTAAATCCATCTTAACAGCTCTTCAGTTTGTTTTGAAATAGTTTTGTTTTGATTTTCTTTTTTTAATTATAAGCAATGAGGCATTGCCTCAGACTTGAATTCTGAAGTGTTGCATGCTGTTCTATGTTGAGTGTAAAAGGTCGCTCAAAATGGTTGCAGGAAAGGAGTATCCTCATTTCCTGTACTCACACTCTTGTTACACTGGGTGTCAGCAGTGAGCACATAGCTGCTTAACAACCCAGTTCCAGACAAATGTGGGGTAGGAAGAGAGTTTTCAGTATTTCCTGACTTAAAACCTTGTCTAAGTCTGTCACACAATTTGACATGTTATGCAAAAGGGAAAGATGGAACCTGGTATGTGCTTACTGTTTGAGGTGCCATGATTTGCAAGAGGGAAATGTGTGGTCAGAATATACAGAGGAATGCTCAGCAGTGTGAACATTCAAGTAGCACGTTATTTTTAAAACAAAGCACTGTTATTTATATCTCCACTGATAAATGACTTTTTAAAAAGGATTCTAAAGCCTTGTCACTCTTTAATTCTTTAAATTAATCTCCCCTGTTGTATTTTTCTCTTCTGCATAAACTGTCCCCAGTATCATGTGTCTGAAGTAATGTGCTATGGAAAGTGTAGCTGTGTAACATAATTCTGGACTTGTTTTAAATTCAGCTTTATTAAAAATGTGTCCATTTAAATACTTCCAAACAAAAGAAACAATATGACTTTTATGTTTTGAGTCTCCTGTTACATAAATGCCTCATACTGATCTTTTTGCATCATTGCTGGCTGATTATTTATGATAAGATGAACATAGATGCTTCACTCTTAAAAGACAGTCATAGCAACTAATGTTACTGTCTCTTTGAACAGTTCTTGTGGTTTTTAACTAATGTCTTTATTTCATAGGTTTAATACAGATATCTGTTCATGTTTATGCATGTCAAAATAATTAAATGAAAATAGTCTTTTAAGACAGTTAAATTAAAAACATTAAGTTAAACACAGAAATTAGTGGCAAGGGGTGAAACTGTCATTGTAGGTACCTTAATGTTACAGCTTGCAGCTGCCTTGAGACTTAGATGTAGGTTACAATCTGCATCTTAATCTTCTTTCTTCACAGGGAGAAAAGCATTGCCTGTCTCACATCTATATTTGGTGCAGAACACATACTACTCCACTGTGCTAACACACCACATCAGGAAGGAATTTAAAATACTCCTAAGGAATTCAGTAACAAAAGTCCTCCTGACTTTCCTTACATTCATGGGTGAGGGAACATACTAATCTTGTGTAATAAGCTGTTCTCTTTCTGCTGCTGGTGGTGGAGCCTGAGCAAGGAACTAATGTCTCTTCATTCTCCTTCATCCTCAGAAATGAAGATACTAGCCCACTGTTTTCTCTGATAAACTTGGGCTGACCAGTGTATGTACTACCTGAGAGCTGTTAAAACTGCTTCACTTCTGTATTCATCAGAGTGCCGCTCCATAGGCTGTGCAGCATTTGTTTTGGACAACACCCAGTGAGACAGAAATGTTGAGCTTCCCCAGGGGTACTGATGGGGTAAGTCCACTCTCTGGCTGATTCTGTGAGGAAATTGAAGATAGCCTCCCTGCCATTTCTCACATAAACTTAAGAGGACATGCTGGTCTCATCACCTGAGATGAGAGAATGACATGTGATCACTTTGTTCCTCACATGTGTATATTGCATTCTGTTTTGTTTAGTATTTTCACTGTGTGCAGTAGTTAAAATTTCATTGCTTATATTTTGCCATTATATTTATACTTGAATAGTCATCAAGTCACTTTTTTTCAGGCTTTCTGTAGTTGTCATATTAAGGAAAGATATAAATCCAACTTGTGTTTTTTATTGCCTGTGACAGGAAAACAAAATAAACCTGCAAAGAAATATGATAACAAGTAATTAATGTGTTTGGATTTTGAGATATCTTTTCAGATGAGTTGGTTTAGGTATGTCTGTTAATCAGTCAGAGCTACCAATGGCTTCAGAATTATCTTGAGGACCTGTGGTCCTCCTCCCTCCCTTTCCCTAAGGTGCTTTTTGTTCTCCTTCTCCACTTTATTATTGTGTGATACTTCCTCAAGTTAATCTGCAAGTAAAGAATCTAAAGAAAGGTGTTTTGGTTTTTTTTTTTTTTTATGTTACATTTGACAAGAAAAGGAGGTTCTTTCTGAAAGTACTAATGTTTTAATGCATTATTAGAACAAGAAACTTGTTTTGGGGCAGGTGCTTTTGAGTGAATGTCCCAACTCTTCAATTTCCTATGCTGCTCCTCTTGAGCAGCATAGGAAATTATTAAGATAAGAAGATAAGAAAATGGACCAGATGAGCAGATTGCTGCCAAGTTTGTTTTATTATTCTGTATATTTGAAAGCCATTAGGGCAATTGCACAATATTAAGGAATTTAAGTAGCATGATGACTATTGAATAAACAGTAAACACTTCCTCTTTACCCTGTATATAATCTAGGTAAATAACAGGAAGACAGTTTTTTAACTAACAGATGCTATAAAGAATGGACTTTATTTATATGACATTTAGAAGATGAAGTTCTAAATTTAAAGGTTATGTGAGCTTCTGTAAAATAAGAGCGGAGGCTGAAGTGATATAACATGGTTGTAAGACCTAGTTAAATTTGCTGGATCTCTTCTAACATTTTTTTTAGTAGGGATTTAGGCATTTTTCTGTGCTGGATACAAATAGCTTGTACAGTTTGTTGAAATGCTCTAGGATCCAAAAAAGGAATATATGGAAGAGAATGCTCTGTGATAAAAGAGTGGGATGCAAAAAATTAATGACCAGGGGACTGAAATGTATCAGCTGTCATTGCTTCCTAGATTCTGTTTACTGTATGGGGTTTTTAAAATATTGTTGTCCTTGAAAGCAAATAGTGATTTTTCTCTTACCATTACTACTGAAATAGCGATGTTCAACTGTTTGCCAGTTTCTTGATCTCTAATACACTGTTAGCTTTACAGTTAGCAGTGTTGGTTTCATTTTTTTCATGAAAATATGTTCAGTGTGATAGGGATGAACTGGGATGCATTTGCTTTTGGTCTTGTCAGCTTCATGTTGGTGATGCTTTTTGGGTAGCTTTTTCTTTTCATGTTTTCATTCTCCTTCTCTCCCTTTCTCTGTATGCCTGTTCTTCCAAGCATGAGACAAGGAAAGAAAAGGAGACCTGTTAACGTTTACAAACCAGTCAAAGACCTCATGTCTTTGAGGCTCCAGAGAGAAAATTTTATCTTTCACTGAGGCATTTTCATAGTGCGCTGGCAACTTCAAAGCTCTGAACAAAAAGCAACCCCAAGAAATATGGATGTTTTTACTATGCATAACTGTCAAAAATGATTGGAGTACATCCCTTGCCACCCATGAGAAAAAGCTGCTGCTAAGACACACTCCATATTGAAAATGAAGTGAGTTTTTTCACGCTTATCTCTCAAATCCTTTGACATACAGTTGGTACAGCTAATAGCTGATATTATTTACACTGAGACATAATTTTTTTTATGCTTTCATGAGATTGTTTCCTTTGTTCGTTTGTTTAGTTTTGTTTTTTCTCTTGGACAGCTGATAACTACTAGTTTTGTCTTGTAGTTCTTACTCTCATCTTTCATACAGCAGTAGCCAAGGGAAAATATGTCTTTCTACTAATGCAGATATCCTGCTTCTCGCTTCTAGGAGGATTTCGGTTTGTTTAAGACTGAGGAACAGCAGATAGATAGGTGAGTAAACAAGACTGAGAAAGACATCCTTGTTAAATTTTGTTTCCCTGGACACTACTTAAATGTATCATCATGCTATGCTAAAATATATGTTTCATTGTCTCTATCTTGTATGCTTAACATAAGGCAAATAAATACAGTATCCATACACTTGTTATCAGACATTTTGAATCACTTGACTCAGCTGCTGCCAAATTTACCTAATGGTCAACTTTTTGAGTGTGGTGTTTTTCATTATTTCCAACTGTCAACACTATGAAAACTGATTCCTTATATAATCTGAGTGAAAAACAGCTCTTATGTCTTGCTACCCTGCTGAGATGATGGATTGGCCCAACTTGTACCATGAAAAAAGTAGACATAAAATATACTTCTGAAATAATACTCAAGGACATACCTTGACATAGTACCAAAATTTGGTCTGTAACTACTTTTGTAAGACTAAAAAGAGGTCAAGTTGTTTTTTTCTAATTTCGTTTTCCGGTAGTTAAGTCCTGTTTGTTCACAGTTCTACTTGCAGTGTGAAAAATTCGGTTGCTTATCTTCTGGGATGTTTTTGGAAATCTCAAGTATTTAGCAAGTTTTGTACAATGGATCTATCTGCTATTTAAACTGAAATAGGGTTCTCTCTTATGTTTATCTCTTATCTTTCTGTTATAATACCTGTTTAAATACCTCTTCTGAAGTATTCTTCAGAACTTCTACCCTGCAATTTTTGTGTGGCCATTACATTTCAAACATTTTGTTATGCCATACTTATGACATGAATACCCATGTGAGTCTCATCAATATCTGTATAATGTTTTAGTAGCAAGGATCCATGTGCTTCTCACAGGTATTACAAGTAGTTTTGGAAAACTCATATTTGTTCGCTTGTTGTCAGCTTGAGGGTTCTCTTTTGGCACAAGGTATGGAAAAACAGTTTTGCCAAGCTCCCTAGTTCAGACCAAACCACTACGAAGTACTTATGGATGCCCCATTTAAAAATGTCTTGATGATGGTGATCAGATTAAGATTATAATCTGACAACATTTGGGAGGTGAAATGAGTGAACAAACCAAAAATCCCAGACCTCGACACCTCTGTTCAAATTCCCTGTAACTACCTAAGTTTCTTACAGTCCACAGTATTTTAGAATTTTCTCCCAGATCTTGATTTCACTGTAGGTATATCTGTTCTACGTTAGAATTAGCAAACCTAGTTTCTACAAAAATGTATCTAAATGTTAAATATTTTTAAACAAATCAAGCAAGCAGATGCTTAGGGGAGAGTTATGTGTGTAGTTCTGTGGGTGGAAGTGTGTTTCCAGAGTGACCTGCAAATCTAAACTCTAGTGTCACTTTCTCAGCTGTTCTTTGGAAGGAAACCTAGCAGCTGCTGTCTTGTACCATAGGCTACTTGTGTCATGCTCTGGAATTTTGGCAATAGAATTAATATGCTGAACCAATACTGTGATTTAAATGTGTATTCATTTCCCTGCACATAAAAACCTAAGTGGAGTTTAAATAATTATTAGCGAAGTCTTCCTTATGCTTGTTTAGAAAAAAATAAAGACTATAGAGATAATTATTATGTTGGAACACAGGTAAATAATCTTATTTTAAGCCTGAAATAGAACACTTTTTGAGAATGCACAAAAAGCACTTGGTTTCCTTCTCTGGTTATTAAGGTCACTATCCTTTTAAATTGTTCTGGATTAGAAATCTGCTTTCTATTTTGATTCAGCATCTGATTTACATATACATGTTCATCCTGTTTAAATACTTTGAGTCAGCATAAGAAATGTGTAAACCAAATATGTTCAGTACTTAACAAACAAGAAAGTATTTTACTTGTAGAATGTGAAAATGTAGATTGCATGGCTTCATGTTTTGAAACCTCAAAACACTAGGTTTGTCTATATAGTAATTTTTTTTTCCTATCTATTTTAATTTGAGAATCTTTTCCTTTGGTTAGCCAATGTCAGGTGGTATTCATGAAAGAAGCCTTCAGATGGTAACAAAAAGAACAGTGTAATGCTACCAAACTAGGGGTGTGTCAAATCTCTCTCAAGAATGATAAACTCAATGGAGTTGTCTATTTTTAACCTCCTGTTCTTTGCTTTTGGCAGACTAATCAGTGTTAGTTGAGCTGTTTCACTGAATGAATCCAAGCAACTCCTTTACTTTCTCAAATGAACAACAGACCTTGCAAGAGCATTTTAAGTCTGCTTTAATATATGAAGTCCCATTTTGAAACACCATGTCTAATGAAGCCAGTTCAGACCAGAAGCTTTCTACAACAACAGTCAGTTCAGTTGCTGTTCAGGCTGGGGATGCCAGTATTGTGATAACTGTACTTAAGGTAAGGCAGCAACTCCTACCGTGTTTGTTCTTGGCTTTCTGTTACTCAGTGATTACTACTACTTTTAAATATTGCATAATGTGCAAATTAATTGCATAAAATGATAAGACAAGATCATTTAATTAGTTAATATTTAATAGAACTTTCAATGAAGTTAACTCTTCTCTCTGTTCACAATTTGTGTTGTTTTGTGATTTTTTTATTGTTTGTTTGTCTTCCATAGAATAAGTAATTTAGCCAAAATACGTAGGCTTTTAGAGGAATTCTTCTTACTCTGTTTAAAAAGCATGACGTAAATGCAGAGTGCCATGAAAGCGTGTTAATAAGCACAATATTACTTTCATTGTAGTTGAGAACCTTCAAGATTTATTTCTGAATTGTACTCAGTAAACTTTTTGCCTAATAAATAATCTACCAACTCCATAAATGCAGTATTTCCTGGAAGAGGAAGGAAAAAGAAAACAAACTTGTTTAGGGTAGAGATACAGTTCTTCCCCTGTGTGCTGTGGGCACCATGCTATCCTCCAGTGACATCACTGCTTTGTTCCTTTATTACCATCTTCTCTGAGTATACTTCATAGACTGTAGCAGTTCTGCAGCACAGTGAGGAAAGAATTAGGTATACTTTATGTTACTGTCTAGCTTCCTTTATTGGTGTGTGCTTCAGGACACAATGGGAGATTGCTGTTTGGGTTCCTATTCCAAAGGCTATTAAGTATCCCTGGTGCTAGCTATGCAATCTCTCTCTCTATATTTTCTTCTACACAGGTTTGCTGGATCTGTGTGGTAGAAATAAGGTTTGAGGTTATGGATTTTGCATTTGTTGTAATATATTTGCACCTTCCATTCATGCCCCAACTTTCCTCATCTTCTGTTTGTGCAATCTTCAACTTAATGGGGAGATTGAGCTGGAGGAACCCTTTTGGCTCATTTATTTGGCTCAAATATTACTTTTCACAGACAAAACCAAAATCACAGTAGCTTTTGGATAAGACTGGAGTATTGGATTTTGATACCTGTTTCAATTGAAATTTATATTGTATTCTCTGTGTCTTCCTTTGGCAATTGAATCCATGTTTATGGGATCCTGTGCTCCTATGACCACAGAAAGTATGTGTGATCTGAGAGTCTGTGTGAGTAAATAAATGAATGCTTGTGTTTTCTGAAGATTGTAATTGTTTATTATAGTGTGGAAAATGGGTGAAGCTTCAGCTGGCTGAATCAACACCGAATTTACTGGCAATTGGCAGCAATCAAGATGAGACTAAAAAGCTACTGCAAGATCATGAATTCCTCCTAGCTAAGCTTAAGGTAACATGTGATAAGACTACACAGAAATACATCTAAACATTATATTTCAGGTACAACAGTTGACACAGCTGCCTGGGCCTCCTGTTGCTATGTGGTTGTTAAGTTAAAATCCATATTAAAAAAAATATGTTCAGCATTTGTCAGGGTAACAGGTCTGCACTGAAAAAGAATACTTAGTGTTAATTACTATTTTCTGACAACAGCAGTAAAGATGTGCTGTTTTTTCAACTTCATATATTACTGACAAGTCAAGTGAAAAATTCCTGTAGCCCTCAATAACTGCTAAGTAATGTAATGTCAGGTTTTTTTAATTCTCCAATGTTATAAAATTTTTATTAGTTTATAACAGCTGTAACAAACAAGCAGAGCCTTTGTAAGTGTGAAGTAGGTATTCCAAGCACATTTTTTAATATTAATTGATGTAATTTATGGTAAAAATTCTATCATAATGTTAAATGTTGCTTATCTTGACATAGGAACATTTTAGCTAAGTAAAAAATGCAAAATCAGTTTTTAACAGTCTTGAGAGCAGTTTATAACCAGAGTGTGATTTGAACAGGGTGACATCCTTGCATGAAAAAAATGAATTATTTTAAATGTGGATATTCAATACCGGTAAGCATGAAGTCACCAAGTCACCCAAGAGGAAATTTTGTTTTCATGTTTTGATAGAACAGATTCACTTTATATCTGTAGGCAAATAAATTCCTCTAAAATCTAGTAACTCCGCACAGCAGGTTATCTTAATACATTTTATCTATGTTGTTTCATGGAGATAACATAAAATTCAGATCTGAAAGAGCATGAATGATCTGGATAGGATCAAGTGCATTTGATTTGATACTAGGGCTATATGCTTGCTTCCCCAGTCATAAATCTCAAACTTGTGTGAGGTAATATAATATAGTGTTTAGAGAATGTAATCTAATATGACTCACATTGTAGATTATTAATAGTATGAGAAATATCATTACAAAACCAAAACCACCCCAAAATAAAAACCCCAACACACTCCAAACCCCAGAGAGGGTGGTTCTGTTGTCTTGACTTATACAAGTACTTCATCTATATTACCATCCGTGCTGCACTCAGACATTCTTGGAACAAGCTGCCATATCATGTTCAGAATTAGCTGAGTTCTTAAAGACAACAGGAAGAAGATTATTTTTGTCTCTTAATGGTAAAAAAAAAAAACCTTTAAAGAGTGGAAAAAAACTCCCCATAATAATTCAAATCTTTAACAGAAAAATAAAGGTTTAAATAACATTTTACTATCAAGTCAGATTTTAAGCTGTTATCAATAAAGACAGTAAAACAAAAACTCATCCCCTTAGATTTCAACTTGAAATCATAATATTAAAGAAAATAGAAAAAAAAATAATAATCTGTGGTACATGAAATCTCTAGATTAATTCCAAAGCTGCTATTCCATTTTTGGTTTAAAATATTTAAACTAAAACTAAGCTTTGGATATGATTCTTTTAATTAAAAATTTGCTTAATTAGTGAAAAAAAAATTCCAAAAGCATTTAATGATCACTGATGCTCCTTCAAATGTTTGATATTTTAACATTTGTTATTAAAAGGTTTAATAAAGATATTGCACCTTAAATGCAGATTAAATTCAGCAAATTTCTATGAAACACGCAGGAATAACTATACTCTAGGAATTGAAAATTAAGCAGGAGTAGGATACTTGTGGGCAGTTTATCAGATGCACTGAAAAAGCATCTTTTTTCCTGTTCTTTTTTTTCTTTCTCAGGTTTTGGAAGACCAAGTATGGGACCTGCTGAATGAAGCAGACAAGGCTGCAGAGGAAAACAAAGAAAAGAGTCAGGTTTATGATGCTATGGCAGACACCCTTGGGGATGCATGGGATGCCCTTATCATTATGTTAGAGAAGCGACAGGCACTTCTGGAACTTACTTCAGTGTTCTTTGAAAATGCTCTAGAGGTTTGTATTTCAATAAAATGACTTAATTCAAAATGTCTCACATCTAATGGCTGAAATATCCAGTGATATTCAGTGATCCATCTTATGGATCATGGAAATTTTTCTATAGTCATTGCATTCCTAAAGAATGAAGGCATTTAGAAAACAAAATCTTTGCATGCATATATGCATCTTTTCCACCTTATGAATAGTTCAGGATGGGACTGCTAAAAAAAAAAAAAAAGTAGACTAAGAAATATCTTAGTCATGATGTGTCCAAAATTTGTGCTTGAAGGAAAATAACAGTGAACAATGAAATTGGACCAAAACCTGAAAGACATTAATTCTGTGGCTATGACATTATGCAGGATATTTCTCATTCCTTGTGATTCAAATTATTTAATGTTGAAAGAACTAAATTCTCAGATACCTTCTCTAATGGTTACTGAAGGTTGGTTGCTGAATCCATATGCCTATTGTAATTATGCAAACTAAATATTAGTCTAATTTTCCAGTCCTTTATCTGAGATTTACATGTGCAGGTGTGCAAAAAAGGGACAGTTGTGTGAGCCCAGAGCCAAATTGCATAGTGGTGTTTTCCCATATTTACCCCTTTCTCTTATCCTAATTCACTATTACACAGGGAATTAAAGCAGAGAGGTATTCCATGCCCTCCACATATATCCTCACTTTGTGTAGCCCCACATTCAATTCTCCCTCTATCTGTGGATCTTTTGAGAATTTTATAATTCTTCGTGATAATTTGTTTCTACAATAGCTCAGTGCCACTTATAGAGAACCAACCATTCTACTGCTGTCATAAGAACTGCAAGATCAATGATCTACGAATTATTGTGTTCTGGCAATGTGTATTATAAAAGGGAATTAGTATAGAGTTAGCATAATTATCACTACGATAAATTCTGTACTACCAAAGGTTGACTTAGTGGAGACTAAATCCTTAAGGGTCTAGCTGAATTGCCTCCACAATGGACTTATAACATTAAAATGCAATAGCTGGAGCATTGCACAGATCACACCCATTATCTATAGAAGGGAAGAAATGTGGTATTGATTTAAATAGGGGTTGCTGAAATTTCTTATGAAGAGGCTTTTCTTTAAATGACAGTCTGTGATAATAGAAAGCTTTTACTGTGATACAAAATATATCTCAAGAATAGTCTTTAGTGAAAATAACTCAAGCCTCAAATGTTGATTAATAATAGATTTCTTTTATAGAGTGCAGACCAAGGGGGTGAAAATCATGGAACTATAGAAAAGACAGAAAAAGCAGAGTGATTGCTTTTCGTCTTCCTTAATTTCACCATAGGTTTCAACATCTTTGCTTACACTGAAACACAAGTTTAAACTCTACTGGATTCTTCAATCTTGAAATGAAGCAGTAGAATCTATAAAAACTATGTGTTATGGAACAGCACACTCATCCTTGGAGTTGCACCTACAAAGAGGGATCCAAATGAAGAATTCTAATCTTAGCTTTAACAGTCTCTGCAGATTACCAAATGTGCTTTAGATCTCCCTAAAACACATCATGTTTCAATATTTAAAATATGGAACACATGGACAAATGAGCTGGAAAAGAGTAATCTAACTTCAGTCTTCATTACAGAGGTGCTGTTTCCACACTATAATTACTGTGTTTAACATAATATTAATTATAGATAAAGTTGTATCTCTATCGTTGCCCTTAAATGTTTGTTGGTTTGGTTTTTTTTCCCTCAATAGTTTAATATTAGAAAAATGTTCTGGGAAGGAGAAGTTAAAAGCTTCATTCATGTTAAAAGATTTAACTGAAGGTTTTGAAATTAACAGGTTTTTTCATAAATATTTATTTTCAGTGGGTCTGAAGGCTATGTAGGAAAGATGATTCTTAAACTGTCAAAATATGACAGAATATGTCAACTGAAATTTGGGCTCCCGCAATTAAAGAGAACCTTAAAAAAATCTAGAATGTGCAGAGAGGCCATGAAGCATCTGTATCTAGCAGTCACTAAAAATGCCTTTTTCCAGGAATTTACAAATACTAATGAACGTTTCCCATAATACAGAGATTATGATGGAGTTCTGCAAAAGAAAATGATACCATGCTTCTTTACCATCCTTTTTCTTAATACAGTTTGCTGTTAAAATTGACCAAGTTGAAGATTTCCTGAAAAACACCCAAGAGTTTGACAATATTGATGCTTTGAGAGAACTTATTCTGCAACAAGAGCATTATACAAAAGGTACAAACAGTATTCCACTCCTGATGTGTTATTGTGTGATGACTCCTTGGAGGGTGATTTTACTCTTCCTGTGCATATTAAAAAAAAAATAAATAATCTTAGAACAAATATAAAAACCTATTTGGAAAAATACAATGGTGAAATAACCCTTTATCGGGCCTCCTGAAAAATCTGAAACTCCTGGTTTTGAGCTACCTCTCTCATGGTTCCATTGTTGTTGCTGCAGTACAGCTAGTGATAAGCATGCATTCCCATTTCAAGGTAGTCCCAGTCAGATGAGATGCTAAGAAACCAAACTGACTTTTAGTGCTGATTGGGAAGCAAATTCTAAAGCTGTCCTGTTCCATGGGAAAATTCATCAAAGTTGTATCTACCACTGAATTCGCATTTTCCTATGGAAAACTTTCAATTAGAAAATTTTCAATCGGCTCTAGTAACAATTCCCTTCCAAGTCCTACAGTTTCTTGAGAGTGGCCAAGGGTGAAGTCTGCCCTCTTCTTTGCCTAGGGATGGGGTTTGAAGCAGAAGTGGGGAAGAGAGGGGAGGGAGCTATGAGACAGAGGTGTCAAATAGCTAGCTTCAGAATATAGTTGCTTAAAATGGTTCCCTGCTTTTGCCTTTGAGAAATGTGGTTTCATTTCACTTCCCCATTGAGCTGACCAATCTGTTCCAAGAGGTTTGCATCTAGAACTGCAATAGTCTTGGGAAAAAAGGTGTTTTCTCTCCTTCCACCACAACTTTCCTACACATATGTTTGTCTAGAAAAAAAGATCTTCTATGTGCCTTCTTTTTGTTAATTCAGATTTTTATGTGAAGCATCTTATATTATGTTGTGATGCTCTTACTCAAAAGGGGAAAATATTTTTTTTTTTTTTTTAAACTCAGCCTCATTATGTAGCTACTTGAGACACCTTTGCATTTCCATATGGTTCAGTATTCTTTGACTTAAGAATCCATCTTTGAAATTATAACATTTTGCTATAAGCTTACTAATGACTGGCAGAATATAAATTCTACTTTATTATTCACTAGTAGAGTACCAGCTTAAATATTAGTAATTATCTACCTTGAATACCAACTATTATTCTTGAGAGACTGAATAGAGAACTGAACTCAGGTAACTCTATTATGGGTTTTAGGTCTTCCAATTCAATCTTCATGGAAGCAAAGTGCTCACTGTATAGCACTTTTAACTTGAAGTTTCTGGCAGTAATTTATTGCTGAAAAGAGTCTGTAAGAATCAGATTAAATGGTTTTCCAGAGAAAGAGTACTTTAATGAGGATATGCCTTTCCTCTGATGGAGGAAAGTAGTTGCAATTGATTGGTAACTTACCTTAACCACATCAAATTTGGAAAACTGTTGTTGAACTATTTGATAAAAAAGCATTGTTTGTATTGCTTTTCTGAAGGGTTACTATCTACCCACTTGAAAGTAAAGTGGCTGAAAATATGAATTTAACAAGGTATTGGTTCTACTGGTACCTGCTGAGCAGCTGATCACAAGTGTTTATCACAAAAAAAAGAAAAGTTTTGAAACAAATGCATTTCAAATCAGAATTAAAAATCTGATAACATTCAGTTTTAGATGGACTGAAATGGAACATTTCTGATTAATACCACCTTTCTATGAGGCGAGCAGTAATATGGAAACGAAACTGTCTTGTTAGCCCTTGGTGGCTGGAGAAGTGGATGCATTCCTCTTCTTCATTTTCCTGAGGTGTTCCATATGAAAGGGAGTTTTGCTTTGAGTTATCAATACATGTACTCAGCTGAGATGATGAGTGTTTTAGCTGTTTACTGATTGTCGTTAGTTGCTTCACTAGCAGATCCTTGCAAACACTGCTTTCTTATACTTCATACCTACCTTGCTTCTTATTCTGACTTGGCTCCCCTTCTTCCTTATTGTCCTGGTATTGTCCTTTTTCATTTGCAAGTCTTCAAATGCTAATAATTGTCAATTCAGTAGATTTCTGTACTTTTATGTGGCTTTAAGAAATGAAACAAAGACAGATAGTTGACTCAGAAGTCATTTAAGTGTAGTTGTCCACTGAAGTTTAACTCTGAATATATCTAGATAGAGGTTATGGAAAAAAAGTAAGAGGTCTTTACTCATAAGGTTCTAACAGTCCCCAGAGAGAAGAACTTTTTCTTTTCACTTGTGTGGACCAAAAAGACCTAAACTTCTCTTGCATCACTAATGAAAATCTACAGAGGCTACTGACCTACATAGAAGGCAGGGCTGGAAATTCCACTTAAGCTTATATGAGGACTGGGAAAACACAAGAAAAAACCCTCTGTTTTGAAAAAAACAGTATAATTTGTGGGTTTTGTCTCTACAGCTCTCAGCACACCACTATCTGTATGTCTATATTAAATTAAATCAGATATATCATTTTAGGTATATACATAGGTATCTGTATACACCACTATACCTTTGTAGGTTTGTTTAAGAGTTGTCCAAATGAAATATCTTAGGATATATACCTTCTAAGGTATTTATAATGTGTTCATGCAATGCATTAAATTACTTTATGCTTGTGTATACAAATAGTTTTTAAAATACTTGAGCAATACACTATGATAATTTAAATCACATTGTTGGTCTTTTTTTTCCCTTATGAAAATGTGTTCTTACAGAACTTTTGGAAAAATCATTTGCAGTTCTAAACAAAAGCCAAGAACTAACTGAATTCATAGAAGAATTCAAATGTGAGGGTCCAAATGTAAACCTAGAGCTGATTCAGGGTGCCCGCAGCAGTTGCTTGAAAATTGACAGTCTCCTTGAAATGCTACAAGACAGGAGACGGCAACTGGCCAGATTTCTTAAACATCAGCACCAAGGACTGGAGCAGATCCTGCAAATTTATTTGTGGCACCAACAAGAGAACCAGGTAAGACATATCATATTAAGGAAAGTAAAAGTAAACATCTAGCAATTGTTTTACAATATAAACTATTACAGAAAGAGAGCTTAAATATATTTATTGCACCGATATCCCTACATCACTTCTGTTTGAGATCCTAAATTTTCAGTGTTTGACTTTGTAATTCTAACATCCTGATAATGCATTTTAATACAACTTTAATGTCTCAATCCAATCATGCATACATGGGACAATTAAAATTATTCATGGTACTTGATCACATCAAGGGCAGAGATAAGAACTGAGTAAAACTTGGGGGAGAGATAAGTACACCCACATTTGCTATTTAGACAGATATATGGGAAACATTTGTGAAACTACTTTGTTATAAGTCACTGTTCTTTTTTTTTTTTTTATTGCATTCTCATTAAAGGTAGTTTAACTGACATAAAAAAAATCAAGTAGTGTAGCTCTGAATTAAAAGCTGTATTTGATTTTTAAAAAAAAATATAGGTGTCTGTAGTAGGTCTTATTTTTCTGTTCTTATTCAACGTTTTCATTAATGACCTGGGAGAAGGGATAGAGCAAGTTTACTGATCATACAAAACTGGGATGAGTGATTGACACACAAAGCTGTGCTGTCATTCAGTGAGATCTGGACAAGTTGGAGTATTGGGCAGAGAGAAACCTAATGAAGTTCAACAAGGGCAAGTGTGGAGTCCTATACCTGGGGAGGAATAATTCCATGCAACAATACAGGGGTTGACCTGCTGGAACACAGATATTTTATTTTCTCCCTGTTTTCTGTAAAGGAGGAAGAGTGAGATTACTGGCTGGGTGTCTGATAGCCAGCCAAGGCCAACCCACCATAACAAAGTTAAGCACTTTGATTTGGTTGATTTGGTATTGTTTATCCTGTCATCCCCCATCTGTTATTTCTTGCTTCTCCTACTGAATTGACAGAGGGAAATGTAGAAAGGCGACACAGGAAGGAAGAGGATAAGCATTGGAATCACCTGTACCATAATCAGTGCAAAATGAACAGTTTAGCAACATGAGAAAATATTGAGGGGCCTTTGATGTCTGATATGTAATATTAATCACAAACAGAGCATATAATTATTGTAATTTTTGAAGAACAGGTGCAGGTTTTGATTTCAATCAATCAAAGAAAAGCACACTTTTTCAAACATCTGTATTAACCTCCTTTCCCATCCCACTACCAAAATAACTGAAAGTAATGTTCTGTGTGTTCGTTTCTTAAGAAGCTGGTAAATATTCCTTACTGTTGCTTTAGAGCTAAGCTAACACAACTGAAATCACACAGAGGTATTAACTGTAGTGGAAACCAAGTGATGAAAGTCACTGTAATGGAAAAAAATACTGCCAAGTGGTAAAGTGGTGAACACTTCACTGTAGAAGAGGCCAGCAGAGGTTAAACCATGACAACTGGGTTTTAAACCATGACAACAGAGATAGAGAGGTTCTGCCACAAGGCCCATTTAGTGGTTTGGGGTTTGTTTTTGATTTATTTGTTTTTTTCTTTTCCTTATGTACTTGTGAAAGCACTCAGATTTATAGTATTCTATTCTATGCGAAGGGGATATTCTTAAGTTGTGATGCTACAGAAAATGTCATGTCTTTATCATGTTATAAAACATTCATTCTATATCTGACTATAACTTGATTTTAATTTTACTGTATTAATATTTAATTTGGCGATACCTGATAAATACATTTCTGTCTCTTGTTACCTATATTCCAATGTGTGTGTTTTATGACAATCCTTTCTTTCTGCATTTATTAATATTTAAATAATACCAATGCAAATATTTGAATAGAAGCATGAACATTAGGAATGAAAAATGAAAGGAATGAAAATTTGGACTTCTTTTGTAGATGAAACTGCCTTACACATATTTTAAGAAATGGACAGTCACTTCTCAAATTTTTCACTGACTGAATTATTTTTATTATTTAGGTAACATCATGGTACAAGGAAAACATCAGTGATTATTTTCAGAATCAAAATTTAGGCTCATGTCTATCAGAAAATGAAGAGTTACTTCAAGAGCTTGGAGAAATGGAGGTCAAAGTGAAAGTAAGACATACAATTGATCAGTGAAGCAAATTATGACCCTCAGGCATTTAATAAGCACATAATGTAGCATATATTTGATATATGTTCATAATATATGTTTTTATATGTCCAGATGTGGTTGTTTTCATTTTACTTCTTTTTATGTAGGCCTCTATGTTTCTCAGTGTTGTTGTCACTTAAAAGATTAAAAGCTATTGATGTGGTAAAAGTAGAGCAATCCTTGATGTTGTTTAGCTGTTCTGGTTTGTTTTTTAGTTATTAACTGACTTCTAGACTGATAGTTTATATATTAAACTACATTTCAAAAAATAAAGTGTTTTTATTAGAAGATTACAAAATTCTGATGTTCATAAAGCAATAAAGTCATCCACTTTACCATAATTCATTGTAGCTGAACTATGTAGGGAGTGATACAGTTCACATGTATATATGTGTATATATTTACATATGTGCAGCATATGATTACATGTTCATGTGATCATCACATATTTGGGTATTTGCAAGGCACTTTGGTAAAGAGTTATCAAATTTGTTTTGTATTTGTTTGATTTTTGTCACATGGTATTTTTTTCTGCAAGGACTAACTTTCTCTGAAATCGGGAGTCATATGCATTGACAGTGCTTCAACATTATAATGTAATTATACATTAATTTAAGAGTGTAATGTAATTTACAGAGGTCTTCAGAAATGTTATCAGTTCAGTTAATTATTTTATGAGTTCATGTGAGAAAATATGGAAATGTTTGTGAAGAATATTTCAGTTTTATGTTCAGAACTTTTAGGAGTATCTTACCCTCTACTTGGCTAGTCAGTAACTGACATGTTTTTCCTGTAGCTTCATAATTGTTTAGAGTATAGGTGATGTATACTGTGTTTTGTGTAGTTCTGCCATGCCTAAACTGAATGCTTCCAAAAAGCAATTAGGGGCTTTAAAATATTTTATTTACCTTGTTGCAAAAATATATGTACATTTTGGTTAGTTTCTTTTCCATACAGTCTGAATGACCATGATAATTTCTAATGGCATTCTGTTAGTAATAAGGACATTTGATGAATAAGTCTTAAACTACTTTGAGATTTTTGTATTGGGATCTTAGGAGGTTTTAATTAATATTTTTTTTAGTAATATTTCATATGTATTCTGTAACTTCGAGGACATGAGGAAAAGTTTTTATGTAATAGATACACAGAACAACTGTAAGTGTTCTCACGGGGAATAAGATAGTGGAAAGTTCTGGTATCTGAACAGTTTTTTGCACAGTTTACTTTTTTTTTACATATGTTTACATATATGTATTTTATTAAACAGGACTAACAATTTGCTTAAATTGCTCAGAGTCTAGCCTAAAGAAGGTTTTATACTTTTACTGGGCTGAGTGAATGAAGGACAGTAGTATATTACATTATCTAGTTGATACCTTATATTGAACCTCACCTTGCTAAGAGGTGAAACCACTGAAAATGTTGTCAGTATCTTGCACAATAATCAAAACTAGACATAAATCCAAGGATTCATCATTAGAAATAGTCTTCAACCCTTTCATGATTAAAAGGGCCCTTCTCTGCCTGCCCTAAAGATTTGAAAAAAAGAGGAAGATTTAGGAAATAATATTTCAAGATGCTGGCACTGTTTGCTGTTGCATTTCTATATATGTTGAAGATGCTTCACAGGATAAAAAAAAAAAAATCTACTAGAACCAATTGGTGGCCAAATAACTTTAAAGAAAAGTAGTATTCTAAATTGTTTGCATTTTGTTTAGTTTCTGCCACTTTTCAGGTCTGAACAATGCTGTAATCCCCTCATTTCAACAATAATTAATAGCAAGATGTTCTCTGTTTATATGTCTGGATGATTATTGGGTCTGCAGTAGCCATGCTCATTAATAACCTGCTTTAATGACGTTTCAAGATAGTTCTTAATGACCTAAAAAAATATTACTATCAATAGTATTAGTTGCTATTCTTGTAGAAATGAACATAAGGATTGAGAATATTGTTTTTACCTGTTTTCCCCACCCCAGATTTCACAGCTAATGCTTAGACACATGAAAAAGTTATTTCAGAGTTAAATGTCTGTCTGGAGATGTCTTCTTTCTCTGTCCTGCATGTCCAGCTCCTTTACCATTATCTGCATGAATGCAAAATCAGGCTATCCAGACCTTATCAGTTTTTCCTGAGACTGGAGTTCTGTTGAGGAGTTTGACAAGTATTGCATTTCATCTGCATAGCAGATGTTTTAACACATTCCTCTATTTTGATAGCTAGAACAAAACATGTAAAGAATAAGGTTTATAGGCAATGTTATTTTTTGCTTAAACATTAAACGTGTGCGTCGGGTAAAAATCTACTGCTATCTGTAAGTTTCTTATCTCTCTCTGATTTTCCTGTAGTACCAGGTCACTGTTCCTTTATTATCTCTGCCACCCTCCCCACTCCCCACACCCACACACTGTTTCGGTATTTTTTATGGTTAGGAACAGTGAGACAATTTTGCATCTTTGTAGCCATACAGTGCAAGTATTTTGAGGATATAATCAGAATGCAATTCAGTGGAATTCTGGGATTCTTACACATCTTGTTCAAAATGAAACAAAACTAAATTTGTTTAAATATGTGGAATTAGTTTTCCTATCAAACCACTTACAATCTAGTTAAAACCTTTAAAGACTAATGAATTATTTTATACTAGCTTGCAGGTTTTTATTTGTTTGTTTTACTTTCTTTGGTAATAATAAGTTAAAAGCAAAAGTAGATTTAAAAGAATAGGTAAATAAGGCATTAATGCAGGTCTGTATAATTTTAAGACACTGATGAAGTCTTTCATGGTAGAAAGATGAAGAGTATTCACCACAGAGGAAGAATTACTTACTAAATCAGCAGGATTGTAATTGTTTTTCTTTTCTTATTTATCAGATTTTCAAGATGAAGGAATGTGTTGCATTTCAAAGAAATAGGATAATGATCAATTATGTCTGTAATCTGAGACAGTTCTACTACATCAGTGAAGATATTAGTAATCCTTTTATGTGTATTAGCATGAATTCCTTTTAAATTTTTTTTCTCCTCAAAAAGCCTACATAATACCTAAATAAGCTTTAATATCCTATAAAATTGTTTTTAATTTAATGAAAATCTGATTGTTACAATTTGTTTACAGTATCATAGAAAATACGCATTCTATTTTTCTCTCAACTTTGCTAAAACGTTTGTTACGACCTCCAGTAGTGAGTACCACAAACTAATTTACATAAAACGGTGTGGTGGTAGTTTTTTGAGAGAGTTTAAAGGTATTTTTATAATATTTTTGAGATTTCTGTGTTGCAATATATTGATATCACACCATGGAACACATTCCTTATTACCCTGGATTTGTTCATATTTTGTGATATCTTTTGCTACCCATGTCAATATCCTGTGCTTCAGATTCATGTGCTGTGAAGCTGCAGAACTGAATCCAATGTTCAAGGCAAGAACAGACAGGCAAAGTCTGAATGTGTGTGTTTTGCATTGAGGTGAATTATCCCCAACCTCTTTATAACGCTTGATCTTTTTTCTGAATTGTTCAAGTTTATCTAGAATGCAGCAAGGAAATGAGTTTTTTGTGTTGGAATTATGTACTGTTGTTTAAGCTTATATACTGGGCAATGGATATGTTGGGAATTGTAGGATGTTTCTCACTTGTTAGTCCAGGTGTACCGCATACTAATAGGGAGGGGGAGATAACCAGATCTGGTGGAGAAGTTTACGTAAAATAAGTTGCTGATCTTTTTGAATAAGTGTTTTTACCATACCAGTTGTCACAACAATGGACAACAGAAAAATAATGTGATGAACTACACAGAACAAAATATTCCCATTTACTGTACTTCAAGAAGGATAAAGCAGCATGGTGAAACACAGTGAGGGAATTACAATTGATGCTGTTTGTGAAAGATCGGTGAATATAACATTACTTCTTTGGGGAAAAGTTCCAAAACTGTTTTTCACTAGCAATAATTTCACTGAAAGAAAAAACAAATGTGAGGCTCATGTTCCTTAAGCATACTGAAAAGAATGTACACAGTCATCTTGTTGTGCCATATGCACACTTTGGAGTGTTTTATTAAAAAACATTGTCTTATTTTTAAATATTTTTCTGTCTGCTGGCTAAAAATCTGTGGAAGGAAATGCTAAATGAATTTCAAAAACATTCATCTCAATTCATTGCAAGAAAAAGTGAATAAAATATACTATCTTAGGCATCGGAAATTGTGGTATAGTATCAGATGCTCCTTTTGTTTTGAACAGCATAATAAGGCACTGATTTTAAGTGTTGACTGGCACAGCAGGGAATCAAATACACTGTGTAACAATTACTGTTTTATATTTTTCTCTATAAAATGCAGCAAAAACAGGTGTAAACACAAAAGCGGTAATTGCAAGACAGGAAGAGACAAAATGGTGTTTTTGCTTTTGACTCTTAAAGTAAGGCTCCTCTCCATTTGGGCTCTCTAGACTGATATGTCTTTCAATACCTCTGTAAAATCTAGAGAAGACAGTGTAACTGAATACTCTAGTAGCATTTATCACAGGTAAAGATATGCAGGGGAAAAAATGTTCTCATTAGCTGGATATGCTTCAAAGTGATTGAATGTAGACAAACTATTTTTACGCAAACTTGTACTGAATCAGCAGAATCCATTTTAAAGCACCGAGTTTTAAAATACCTGGCTCATTTAGGTGTCAGCAGTTTCTGACTCTGTGGCATGACAGAAACATGCTTTGAATGGAGTTGTCTCACTGGAAGCAGCAATTATCTAGGCAATATTTTCATTTGTTCTTGTTTAAATAGTTAGGCTTAAGGAGTTGTTGGTCATAGGAGTATGGTCTTACCCAGTAGAAATTTGTTATCCAGACCATTTTTGCCAGCAGACACATGAGGAACTGCTAGTCTGTCTTAATTGTGTTCAAGAATGTACAATGCCACCACTGAAAACTCTTGTGACTAAAACAATACTTTGCTGAGAAATTCCTCCTAGTAGAAATACTGCTTTAAATGGTGATAACTTTCAGGCTTATAAATGCAATACATTATTCCAGTATGTATGTTGTTATTGTGTAGGTATATTACTTTTCTATGTGTAGTTGATTAAAATGGAATTTTTCCTGTTAGGAATGGAATTCCACTGTAGAAAAACTGGAAGCTGAAGCACTTAAGATCTTGCTTTCGGAGGATTATGCAGAAAAAGAATATCTAAAGCTTTCAAATCAGAAAATCTGTCTGTTGAGAGAAGAAGTGCGCTTCTATATGGAAGAAAGGAAAGCCCTGCTGCGAGAGGCCAATGACTTTTTCCATTCTGCTGGCAAGGTTGGTAAGAAGACAAGTCTGTAGTAATAACCTGATAGTACAATTCTCTGTGTCTTAAAAGCCAGTATAAGTGGAATTATAGAATCATAGAATGTTAGGGGTTGGAATGGACCTAGAAAGATCATCTAGTCCAATCCCCCTTACAGTGAGCAGGGACATACTCAACTAGATCAGGTTACTCAGAGCCTTGTTGAGCCTCACCTTGAATATCTCCAGGGATGGGGCCTCAGCTACCTCACTGGTCTACCTGATGCAGTGTTCCAACCATCGTCAGAGTAAATGACTTGTTTCTAATATCCAATATAAATCTACTCTTCTCTAGTTTAAAAACATTACCCTCATCCTGTTACAACATGCCCTTGTAAACAGTCCCTTTCAACCCCACCTTCTTGTCGGCCTCCTTCAGGTACAGGAAGGTCACGTTTGGGTCTCCTTGGAGCTGCTTTTACTTCAAGCTGAACAACTCCTGCTCCCTCAGCCTGTATTCATAGCTTATTATCCTGTAATATGTTTCAAATGTCTATGCAGCCACAGTCAAGTGGATTTAAAAAGTGTACACTTACATGGAAACAAAAGGAAGCCAGTGTCTATTCTCTGCTGTAAAATGCTCCCATTTAAATCCAAAATATAATCTAGTAACTGAAAATGTATTCATTTGTATTGCTTCTGAAGCTTTCTATTTTGAGAAACAAGATTGAATTTGGAATTAGTCTTTCCAAAAATTAAATGATCCTATGAACAGTTTTCCTTGGTATAAGCAAAATGTTTCTAATCCATTTATAGTGGAAGTGTGCCTATATAATAAAAATTAAAACTGTTTTCATGCAAATTTGGGAAAAATTTATAAAGTCTTCTAGAAACTCATTGGTGAGATAAATAAGTTAATATTTTTTCCCCTTTTAAGATATAGTACTCTAACATCTTGAAAACTTCCAATCCCCTCCCCTCAAATGTTATAATGTTGAGGTGGGAAGAGGTTTACACAGTTAATGTAGAGGTTTTTCAGCCTAAAATCAGGGTTGGGAAAACTCATGGGAATAGCTTATATAGAACAGTTGATTAATAAAGAATTGAGGGAGATCAGTCTCATTACTTCTAATCACTGATATGCATCAGGTCGACAGTAGGTTTTTATGAGAAGACCAGTTGAAGATCAATAAAGGCAGAAATAATGTTACAACAGACTTCTGTAAAGCTATATTAGTTGTATTTCAAATAATGATGGTTGTTGTTTATCTGCCAGTAGCTGGAGGAGGAGAAAGAGCGAGGCAGAGATTATTTCTTTCACCAAGTTTCCAAGATCTATTTATTAATTTACAGCTCATTTTATACCCTTTTAACCTCAAGGTAATTGGACAAGAAATCAGCTACCCCTGGGGGTGATTGGCTGGGGTACCACAACACCCATAGTCAAAACATCTGTCTACGGTTTTACAAACAAATGCCAGCAAGGTCACCACTTAGTGAGAACCTTCACTTTCCCACAGGAAGGAAAATTCACTGCTGCAGCATTTTAACACCCATAGATAGGTATTAAATAATAATAC
>JAOEGS010001710.1:0-11965 GCA_025447755.1 Corythornis vintsioides
TGCTGGGGGACATGGTTTAGGGACCCTGGCAGTGTAGGGTTAATGGTTGGACTTGATGATCTTAAAGGTCTCTTGCAACCAAATGATTCTATGATTCTTCTGCAAAAGGCAATTAATCAATCAATCCACTTACTAGACTCAGGAGTTAGGCATTAGGGTACCTGTTCACAAGTCTATCTGTATAGTCTTCTGGGGTTATAAGAATTCAGAGACCGGCAGGAAATGAAGTCTGATGCCTATTGCAATTACACTTTATGTTTTAATACAGTCTTTTAAATTGATTGTGATGTTTTTAAAATTTCTGTAATTTAACTATCTAATTATTTGTTAAATATCTTCCATTCTAGATATTGCATGGTTAAGTGTGTTCACAAGGAATGAACCAGGGCTTACTGGTAAGACTTCCATGGCAATAAAAGATATCATTCTCTTTGTTAGTGTTGGGATTTCAAGAGATGTTTCAGAGTAGGAAAATAAATAAGTAGTGTTTTATACACTGACTTGACATTAGAAGCATGTATTATTCCAGAGTTTCATTTAGGTTAGGTTACTGGACAATTCTAAAAATGAAAAAACCTTTCTGTAATCCATAAGAAGGAATCTTTGAAGTCACAAAATTTGCCTTACCAAGTTATGAGAACTGGCTGGGACTGAAAACAACTATATATGAGGAAACAGAAGCTAGAAAATCCTATTGTTCTATTGCTGGCTTATGAGTCCTAGCTAGAAAAGAACTCTTGTAACAGCAGATAAAAAACTAAAAGAAATAGTTATGAAGAAAGAGGAAAAACATATTTTGAACTTTCATAATTATGAAATTATTGGGAAAATCAAAGATACATCAGTTCCAGGTATTCTCATAGAAAATAAATTTATTCCAATTTCAGCCATAAAGAGCTGCTGTAGTAGATGAGAGCAAATATCCATCTGGTCTAGGACTGCACCCTGAACCATGCCCAAATGAGGGTTTCTAGGTAACAATGTAAAACACTGATACTCTCCCAAATCCCAGTGCTTTACGTAAAGTTCAGGGAAAACACAAAAAAAGTTATTTCTTTTATTTAGTTATTTTCAAAACATTTCCTTTGTATGAATTTGTGAAATTTCTCTTTAGGCTCTGGTAAGGTTTTTGTAACCAGAGAGGCTAGGTAATTTATTCAAAAGCTATCAGATAGTGGAATTAGCATGTGTGAAAACAGGGAAATGTTCCTTACTTTCCTTGCCATTCACTCCCTGCTTCATAGACGACATGCCATATTGTTCAGAGGTGAGAGGGAAAGTTAGAGTTCTTCAGATTTACTGAGACTAAACAATGTATAAGAAAGTTGCAATAAATTCTATAGATGGAGAAAACCATGGATAGTTAGGATGCAAATCATATTGACATATATCCCTGGTCAATTGGCTGGACTCCTGCATCCCCCTTTTGTTTCCACTTACATCTAAGTCAGAACACTCGACTAGGATATGAAACCTCTATTGGCTGCTGTTGTGCCTATTACATGCTAGAGCAGAAGCTGGACAATGGTGGCTAAGACACTCTAAAATGAGTAATAAAGGAATAAAACAAAATTCCTTCAGAAGACTTCCACATAAGCTTTATAGTTAGCATAAGTGAGGGCAACTAAAATAAGGGCCAGGATTAAAGCAGTTAAGATAGTCAGGTAAGACAAATATGTTCTGCTGATTCTGAATAGACTTCAGAGGCTAAAAATACCTTTGGAAATAAGAAAAAAACCCCATCCTACTTAACCCTGAATGTTAATGCATAATTACCTACCCTCCATAAAATTTGTATTCATTTTCTGGAGTGATATAAATATAGGTCAACTGATACCTTATTTTATATTATTTTGTCTTAAACAGTACACTTGAGATACTTCAGAAAGCACAAGAAGTATTATTTGAAGAACAACTGCAAAGAAGTCAGATAGTTGTAGCAGCACTTGATAGTTATTAATGTCTTGAGCTTTGCTAGGCATTGCTCCTGTATGCTGTTATCAACTGAGAAAGGGAGCCTGAACTTGTTTACTTTTTGCTAAGGCCTTGAAGTACCAAAAGATAACAAATACTGTTGATTTATCAGACTGAGGAGTATCCTGTATTATTGATACACTATTTCCTACAGCTGAAAAAAAAGTAATATTTCAAAATTTACTAAATCAAATACACCCACATTATGCTAATGAAAAGATTTTGACCTAGAAATCATGAAGAAAATAAAAGGGAAAACCACCTACATTTTTCATAGTGATCTATGTACATAATTAGGTGTAACATAACATGCATATTACAGTACTAATATATGTCTTTGTAGTTAATGTGTTAATATAACTAATATCCCATATATTAACTGTAAATATATAGAAAAAATAAATATATATATATGGCAAATTTAAAGCATTATAAAGTCATGGACTTTAAATACTTTACTGAAGAGAATGGTAATGAGTGATTATATTTGTTTCTATTCCTATGACTGTCAATGTAAAGTGAACCTGAATATTGTCTCTTTACAAAGTATTTTCAGCTATGCTTAACTTTTTCAATGATATACATTTTATTACAATATTATCCTCTCTGTAAAACAGATTCTAATAATGTGGTGATCCTCACGCAGAGATCAAAGCTTAATAGATATGTCCTATTGTGCAAGGGTAAGCAGCAGCTCTCTCTGAAGGTAAGAAGTGTATTTCCTTTGTAACTTAAGGGTGCTCTTTCTTAATATAGGACAATTTCTTCCACAGATCATTTCAAATTAATTCTCCTATACTTACTACCTCTGCATTTCAGAGCTTCTGACTACTTCCCTCTATTCTGTCTGGGGAAATATTTAAAGACCGTTATTGCAAAAAACTTTGTGTTAGATAGGTAAATACTGTTACTAGAAGACAGTCAGAGGTGTTGGGTTCTACTCTTTGTGGAGGCTTCTTAACCAGAAATTATTCAAGAAATAAAAAAGGAAGAAGCAGCGGGAATTATGCCATGGAAGGGGATGAATTTAAGACAGGAATTATTTTATCCGAAACAACCCAAATTACAAGATAAGGAGTGTGATGGAAACAAAATACAGCTGGGCATAGTATCCTGTTTTAAACATTTGCCATCTGTTGTCAGAGTATTCTCATTTTCTCTAGTCTTGTGAAAGTTTGTTTATGGTAGGTAAGGATTGGTTTTCCCTGTTCGTGGGAAATTACTAAACGTGACACATTACTAAAATGTGTCTGAGGAAGAACATTGTGTTGGAATTTACCCTCTAAAACAGGGAGAAGGTCTAAGAAGCTCTGTTTACAGAGGTTATGCTGAGATAATGACCCTGCATCTAATGCTGGCCATGCATGATGGTATAAATCACCAAATACTTCCTCAAATAAAGTCTTTGATGTTTTAATTTTGTTTTTAAATCAGAGATGACTTTCCATAAAATCTTATTTCCTCTAATTATCCTGGGAAATGTATGTTGCAGGATATATAAATTGTATTTATAGCTTACAATCCCATTGGGATTTTCCTTTCTCTCTTTAAAAGACCAACTATTTAAAAAGGATTTTTCTGATTCAAAGATTACCTGATCAGTGAAAGAACTGAGTGTTGTGCTTTAATGGAGCCCACTCATCTGTTTTAAAGCACAAGATTATAGCAGGTCATGTTTTTTTGACATGATTAAAAGCAGTTCTTAGCTGAAAATAAGGTAAGACATATTTCATCATTGCTCAAATACATCAAAATCTTGGAAAGATAATAGACATCTCTTTTTCCCTCAGAAAACAAATAATTTTCTAAATATAAACAGGAATTCTAATATGGAAGATGAAAGGACTCATTATCTGTTATTATCTATTTTGTACTCTTTGATTACAATGTGGTTAAGTCTTGGCTGCATCACAAAGAAGAATTAAACAGTTTGAAGGACTGTCTTTGGTATTTGCTTTCAACCCTATTTATTTTGCATTGCAAATGGTAAAAAACTAATGTATTCATGGAAGTGTTCTGAGAACTTAATGGTTTGTTCATCTTGGATAATTTGTATGTAATCATTAATGGACTTCATAAAAAAAAATATTGTACAAAAGTATGGAGGAATGGTGGAATAAAAGGAAAAATATAAAGACAATCTAGTATTTTTTGTGATTGTAAACACAGGTTCTAAAAGCATCCTGTTCAGAACCAGATTATCCTTCAGTGGAAATGTGCGACATGAAAACATGCAAGCCTCGAGGTCCTGACTTCAAACAGGTACATAATTATGATCAAAAAAACAAAAACATGTGTGTGACAGAGTGTATATGAAAACATAGGTTTAAAATCATTGTAGCTAAATGAATTAGTCACTCATTAAGGGACTAATTGTTTACTTTCCTACTTCAGCTGACTTTTAGTGTTTTTCTCAGGAAAAGGAAAACAAGAACTTTCCCATACTTTATGTATGAATTTGTCCTTCAATCTACGGGCAAAATGTCTGATTTTTTATTAGAAAATGTAAAAATAGACAGGTTTCCCACATTATTATGCTGCTTTAAAGTGCAAGGAGACACAAAATGGTTTTCACCTGGTACAAATTCTTAGAAAAGATCTAGAAAATCTGGGTGAGTGTATTAGCAGATTTAGAAGGATTAGTTTACAAAAATAATATTTTCAAGAAATATCCAATCCATGAGTCTAAAATTTCTGGGAACTAAGAAAACCAGAAAAGATATATATAATATTAGCATTATTAACATATTATGAAGATATGGTAATATTAATAAGTTAAAAGTAAGCAGTCCCTGTACTTACAGATTGAATTCTTTATCAGTAGATGATTATAAATCAGGAGCTATGCACTGTGTCTAGAAATTTAGATAGCCAGGTGGTTTCTTAACATGTTTTTGTGACCAAAGCTTAACTTCGTTGGCTGTTCTCTAGAAGGGAGAAATCATTGTGAACACAGGAAGGAAACTTCTTTAGTTGTTCTATAAAATATTTTAGATATTCTAACCCATAGAAAACAAAAAAAAACTAAGGAAATATAAGTAATTTTTGTTAGGGTTGTAGTCCAGAGGATTTACTATTCAGGGGCATTCAGAAGATAATCTTCCCAATTTCAGTAAGTAAAATTAAAGCTATCTGAGACCACATAGTAGCAAATGTGAAAGACTGAGAAATGTAAATTCCTAATATTTCTAACATTACTAACATCACTCTTAAATCAGAAAACAGTTCTGGTAATTTGACATTACAAGAAGTTTTTGTTTAAAGTAATTCTGAAATGGTCTTTCAAATGTATAAGATACAGTACTATTAATTTTTTTTATTTTATTTTTATTAATTAATAAATCTCTGCAGAATCCAAAGGTCCTTCTGTTTAAGTTCTTGCTGAGGTTCTTATTTACCACAAATATTTAATGGATGTCCATAAAAGAAGAAAGCAATGAAGCTCAGGAAGTTTATAATGCAACTTCTAGCCCACTACTTGTCCAATGTAAACTATCACAGGAATATCTCTAAAATGTATTAATCTAAAATACTCTCAAGTGCTTTTTTTTTATAGAAAAAATATATACCTTTTTCTGTGTAGCTGTTCATAGGGAAAGTATTAGTGTCCTGATGACTGCAAGTTTTGTGGGAGAGCTCTGGACAGCTTCTCGAAAAAAGAGCTATAAAGTCTTGCCCATAGAGATCCTTTAATCACTCTGAGTTTCTAATCACATAATGAAAATGAAAAATTAATTCTGAGGAATGAATCAATTATGCAACATGACAGATAGTGATCTACTCATCATGTTTTCTTGATGGTATCTTCAAGTAGAAAGAAAAAAAAATTTACTCATTTGTGTGAGGAGAAATCAGCTGCTTGCACTTGAATGATATCCAGATAGGACTAGAGGCAAAATTACAGTCAAGCCTCAATCATTACATTCTTCATAAACCTCCTAGAATGAATGCTCTGATCAGGAGACAATTTTTGTTTTGATTAATTACGACTCCATTGTCCTTAGAATGAAAAAATGTGGGAGGAGGTGAATGAGACGAAGAAATTCTCCTGGCAATGACAAAGCTATGTGGTGGTGCAATGTGATAGTCTGTTAGCTTTTAACAGTAGATCTTAAAGACAGGCATTTCCCTTTTGTTTATTGGAAGACTGCCCATAGAATTACCATAAATATGAGAATCTATGGAACCTTCTGTTACATCAGCAGAAAGAGTTGTTTACAAGTTGCATATAGTGTTACACATTTCCATTTCTGTAACCAAGGCTATGGATATATAGTTCACAATCAGTATTCAGTAAAACACTTATATTAATCAGGCTTTTGTTATCACAGTAAAATAATAACAGCTTGTAACAGCAAGTAAGAGTTTAAAATGATATTTTATTTTTATAGGGGATTAAGTCAGAAAGATAACACAGATTACAATCAAAATTTATTGAAAGATAATACTGGTAAGAACAGGAAACTGTTTGCATTGTACCTGCAGTTATGGCCTCAGGCAGTGCACACACTCTGGTCGCTCATCTGGAGCAGCAACAGAGAGGCCAACCCCAGCAGTTCATTCAGGAGCAGGCTTACATTTACTTACAGCTGTGATTACAACTCTATAATAGACCATGCTTATCATAATTAATAGCATCACACAGTTAACCAGAGAAGACCAGCAATTAAGAGCAGATAAACAGAGTACTGTAAGAGCAAATAGTAGAAGGGGGAATTATAAGGAAGAGTTATTCACATTCTGTTTTTTTATATGTATGTGTTGGTTTTAATGTTCTCATTTTATGATTTTCATTAATTATGTATAAACTTTTAATGTTTCCTTTCTACTCTTCCAGAAGTTCAGGATTGTAGTCATTGTATATTCTTCGTAAGTGAAGTACACATCTCCTTCAGTACATGTCTGTAGTATCTCCCTTCAGTGTTATTTCTGTTCTGGTTCAACCATAATATTTTACTATTCACCCTCAGATATTTGCATATGTATACTTAACCCTCTCAGCTCTTACTCAGTTTTCTATCAGTTTCAAACCTTCCTCCCCCTTTCCTTTCTTGGTTTATACCACTCCTAAAATAATTTTTGACTTAATACATTTGCTTAAAAGATTACTGAAATCAACAATTCTTTACTAGAATTGGCTGCAATTCTTCTATTGTTTGTCTCCTGGTAGGTAATGCAGGGTTATAGGTTATTATAAATGGACAGCATTTTCCCAAAACTTTGACTGGAATTCTCCAGCCTGGGTAGACTGAGATCTGAAAAGCTTCAACTCTCAATACTCCACTAAGAGTTGTAAAGGGTTCCATTCTAGGATCCTCTCTACTTTGCTGAGTAGTTAGATGAAGACAAATAAGACAGATTAATTCAGAGGTTAGTTATGCTTTCATGAAAGGTCTTATTGTGGGACTTACACTTTATTCCTGATAAATAGGGAAAAAAAAAAAAAAAGCTGCAGTCAAAAATCTGGCAAGTGAGATCCAAACAGTTACTTTGGTTTGTAACTCTTGACCCTGTCAATAATAACAATACCGTATTTACTGTGCTTGGCTACTGTCTGTGGTCAACATGCCACAGACTATTTTAGTGCTCAACATGCACTTCGAAAATCCTACATTATCCCAATAACAGGTATACTGCAGAGGAAAACTGTGGGTGTTTTTGTGAAGCAAAGGAATGCAGCTATGGGTATGTAAATACTCAGTTCTTTGAGAGACACGGGTATTATTTTATTCATAGTTACTACAGGACCTGTTCCAAAATTATTAGATGTTGCCTAAGTTTTATCTAAAAATTGGAAAATATGTGTCACTGGAGAAAAGCATTCTAAATATAATAAGCCAGGAACATGTATATGTTTTTTTTTTTCACATGAAACACTATGGATAGGCTTTAAAAATTAACTTACATTCTGTAATTTTTGTGTTTTCATAGCTGAGTGAAGATAATCACTTTTTCATCATGCATTACCAAGGAGATTCAGTGCAGTTTCAATGCTATGAAGATAGAAGTTACTACCTATGTGTGAATGACGACTCACTTGATATTCGCAAGATGGAAAACCAAGAACCCAAAGAGGAGAAAAATTTTTACTTCAAGGTGTCATATTTACAGGAACAGTAACCTGTCTACCTTTCAGTGGCCTAAGTATCTAAATGACTATAATAAGCTAAGAGAAGAAAAAGAATGTTGTGATCAACTAATTTCCATTCTGGCTTAATTTAATTTTTTTTTTAGTTACCATTTTGCATTAGTAACTTCCTTTATTTCTCTACTTTTAATAGGAAAAGAGAAAAGCTAGAACTGAAAAACATACTAATTGATCAATCTCATTGTGCCTTACCTGCACATTTACAGTTCTAAGGAGCTGAATTCTTCTGGAAGGGGAAAATACACAGGGGATATTTTGAAGACAAGTTTACATAGATATGAAATACGAAGCACAGTTAGTTCTCCATGTGGTAAGCATTTTACTTTTAAAAAATGTCTCTTATGAACTCACCTAAATTTGAAAAGTATTTAGAAGTTACTAAGTGCATTTATGTATGTCCTAACTGAGTGACTTTGGGGAGGCAGTGGAAAAGGTGACTCAGGTCTGAGAAGAAAGAGGCTGAAAGTTAGAAGTTCTTGCTGCCCCTGTAGCTCCAAGTCAGTTTATATGCTTCATTGTGCAATTTCAGCATCTATTCAGCATGGAAGCTCTCCAAGAAAATGTATACAGAGCGTCAGAATCACAGTGTCACAATGTGCAAGCAGAGGCAGGGGGACACATTGAACTGATGAGGCAGAACAGATGCCTGTGAAAACCAGCAGAAAGTTGTTCTGACGTAGGAGCTTTCTTCTCTGAATCACAGAAGGAAATGCAATTATGTGTTCAGATGAAAAGCAGAGTGTGGAACAGCATCTGAAAAATAATTAAAATTTCAAAACAATAAAATAAATACTAGGTGCTTGTGTGGGGGTACACTGGAGGAGCAGGAAGAATACCTGCCTTTCAGCAACAGGGTTTGTCAGTGTGTAAAGGAAGATGCAGAAATTTAAACATCCATAGACCATAACCTGCAAGGCACAAACACCTGAAATACAATAGTGGACAAACCAAAAGTGTACACAGGATCACTAGGTAATAAGATATTATTCATTACTATGTGTGTGGGCAATTTGCTGCAAGTAGCTCGGGAATATTTGTGTATAATGATAGTCATGACAAACCTATTCCAAGAGACTGTTGCTTTAGTTAAAGTGGAACAACCTACAAGATACACAGTATTTACAGGAATTGTTCTGTGTAAATATAATAAACAATAAATACATAAATAGAAATCCTAACATCAGGCATTCACACCAGTGCATATTATAAGGCAATTCTTTTTCTTTTGCCAAGAAAGTTTGGACTTGATGATCTGTGAGGTCCCTTCCAGCCTGTTATTTTATGATTCTATGATTAAGATAAGAGTTATCTATAGTAGACTAATCTCCAAATGTGCAAGACTTCCAAAATCTAGGGGTTTTTCCCCCCCTGCCAGCAGTGCAGAGTTTCACTGCTGGGCTTGTTGTATTCTTCAAATGGCGAAAATCATTCTATTGCTTCTAGTGCTGACTGAACAGGAGAAAACTTTTGAGTATTTCCTAAATAATACTTACAGCTTCAGGATCTGTTAAGAATTCAGTGAAGTCAGTGGGAAGAAAAAAAACCTGTCTCAAGTATTCTGCTTTTAGATATAGATATAGATATAGATATAGATATATAACAAAAAAAAACCCTAACCAAACCACAAAAACCATTATAAATTTAAAGCTGTAATTTAGAAATAGGGTACAGTTTTCTAAGACCCTTATATTCTGACTTTTGTTGCTTCCTGACAGCTCCACCATTTCTGTGTAAACTTAATACTTTCTTCGTAATTTTGTAATGTTCTTGAATAACGTCATACTAAATACTAGATTATTAGTCATACTAATACATTAATATTGAAACTAATACTAATCACTACCAGATGTTGCTGCTACCATTATAAACAAGCATGTTCTGTATTTATAAAGTTATGCAATCCTTGCTGACAATTAAGGTTCACTCTTAAGATAAACCTTAAAACTATATTATGGTTTTAATTCAAGAGAAACTAGTATTTCGTCATGTCACACTGGGGTGACTCTGCTAAAACTTTTTTCCCAAAACACTGTTACTAAGTTGTTAACAACTTATTTTTAAAGACCTTCTCACAAAGTATCATGAGGCATTTCAATATCCAGACAGTACTCATTCTTCTCAATGATCTATCATTTAAATAAGTCTAATAATTATCAGCAATAACTGCTCAATGTTTTTGAAACCGTGATATGAAAACACATGGATATGAAAACAAGAACTTGATGGTCAGATGGATGTCAAGATCAGCCATCAATTCAATAAAAAGTGATAGTATTCATTACATGATGAGTAACACATTTGTGTTCACACTGCTTTGAGCAGCAGAGCTGGCTATATGATTTCTGGAGGTCTCTCCCAACCTCAGTTACTCTGTGATAGTTGCTGGTGATTCTATTCTGTAAGAGGAATTTATGCCAAGAAAAATTGCATCTTGGAGGAACAACAGGAACATGGAAATGGGATAAAAATACTTTGAGTGAGAATAAAAAATTAATTAGTATAAAATTTCCTGTTCAGAAGGACACTGAGCTAAGCTCTCAAATATGAACCGTAAGTGATCCCTTTGTTGGTTAGTTATATATCTTAAAAGTCTTAATTAGTTCTGTCTGTTGTTTCAGTACTGCATTGTCTGCATTTTTTAGAGGTAACTGAAACATTAATTCTGACAACAGTATCTGTACCATTTGTACAAAACCTACAAATTTATTTCCTTAACTCTCCATTTTTTTCATGTACCTCCCCAAGGTATTATTGGATATGTATCATGCTCTAAATGTACAGATCAGGTGAAAACCCTCTCTTGTTTTGCACTCACTCTACTTCTTAGGACTGCAAATAAGTAAAATGGTTGAAGTTGTCGTATTTGGAACAGTGACATAGTCTGCAATTACACTTCATAATCCCATAGTACTTTATGAGTCAAAATTTTCTAGAATACTAACATGCAATAAAGATTAATACAATTTTTATTTCATATTTTAAACAGAGGAAAGTAGAGATGTAAAAATGTCTTAGACAAGACCAGACAATAGCACATGGCAAAGACAGAATTCTAACTCATCATTTCCAGTCCTACACACATTTCTTCGGAACAATTCTAGAACAGAATTGCAGCTTTGTGGTATGTCTGACATCTGCACACATTCTTACAGATAAATAAGACAGATTCTAACAGATTTTTTCCATAACTATCAGAGCATGAGATTCAAAGCAAAGCATCTTGCAAATGTATCAATTAGGATTGATTTTGACCTTTTAGCATTGAATTCCTTTTTTCAAAACTGAACTGAAAGTAATTTCCTAAGGTTTTTATTCTTATGAAATGGAACAAGTTACTGACAGGAAGACAGAGAGGAATTCAAGCTGAATTTTTTTTTTCAACTTAATTTTAGCTAAGAAGGCCAATGGCATCCGGGGATGCATTAAAAAGAGTGTGGCCAGCAGATCAAGGGAGGTTCTTCTTCCCCTCTACTCTGCGCTGGTGAGGTCCTACCTGGAATACTGTGTCCAGTTCTGGACAGCACAGTTAAAGAAGGACAGAGAGTCCAGCACAGGGCCACCAAGTTGATGAAGGGAATGGAGCATCTCCCTTATAAGGAGAGACTGAGAGAGCTGGGGCTCTTTAGTCTGGAGAAGAAGAGATTGAGGAGGGACCTCATCAATGTCTATAAATATGTCAAGGGTGAGCGTAGGGAGGACAGAGCCAGGGTCTTCCTAATGTCACCCAATGACAGGACGAGAGGTAATGGGTGCAAGTTGGAGCACAAGAGGTTTAGGGTCAACACAAGGAAAAACTTTTTCACAGTGAGAGTGACAGAGCTCTGGAACAGGCTGCCCAGGGAG
>JAOEGS010001711.1:6186-22611 GCA_025447755.1 Corythornis vintsioides
CGGGCCCTGCGGAGCAGCGACAGCCTGAGGGGGGGGAGGGGGGCAGAGATTCACTTCCCGCCTTTTCCGCCCTCAGGAGTCACCGCTGGTCAGCCAGCTCCCTCACACACCGTCTCACACACACGGCCTCACACACACACAATTCCTACAGGATCATCAAAATTTACTCCCCTTTTACACTTAATAAAGTTTTGTTGAGTTGCATGAAGTGTTAATCTTGTTTTATTTGTTTTTTTCAGACAGGTTTTTCGGCACTATTTCCAAGACCTGGTGTTTTCTGGCTGTGATGGCTGTTAGATAATTTACTTTAATGCCAACTCCCAGATAAACAAACTGAGGTTTGAAGATGTTTCAAATATTCTAATTCAATTCCACGTCCTTCTCAGAATCACAAATTTGATCATTAAAAAGCAGCCCAAGTGCAGGCACTGATATTATGTTAAAGATTGCCAAGAGTGGCAATTATGACACACCGAGCAACTGTGTTCCAATGCCAATGAAAAAGATAATTACATTTCTTATCACTGCGAACTGATTGTATGCAAGAAGTCAAAGGCTCCAGGTTCACCTAATTTCTAATTGCTTCTAACTAGGAACTCTAGGAAACAGTTCCTGGTTTATCTAGTTTAAAGTCATAAGCTATCCTGCCCCATGTCTCTTTTGTCACATATATTTTCTTTATTTTAGTTTATTTTAGTTTCCACTAAATGAAAAAGCACACTCCATTCCAGCTTGATCTGTGCTCAAATACCTGTCTCAATTAATGACACACATGCTCATCTACTGAAGGCAACAGAAAGAGCTACTAATGTAAATTAAAAGCCTGGATCCAGTACCAAAGGAAAGTTACACTATTTTTTTTTAATTTTCTTCATTTTTTAAAAATAAAATGCAAAATACAGAATTTGTCAAGAGTCCTGAATAAGATGGTAACTCAGAGAAAATGGATCTAATAGTAATCTAAGCACTTTTGATTATATAGCCCACAAAGATAATGCACAACTGCAATTGTATTTAAAGTTTAAAGTATTACACAGCAAGACTTTTTTTTTCTGTTCTGCAAAGTGCCTAAAAATCCTAATGTGAAGTTACTGCTCAGAATCTAAGTAAACAAGAGTGTTGCTGCATTTTCTTGGAGTCACCAATGTATGACAGAAATGGAATTTACCAGTTTTACAGCTGCAGTGCTACCCTGTGATGTTCTCACTTCGTGATGTACTCTGATGATTTCTGCACTCTTCAGCCTCAGCACCAGGCTTCAGAAATGAAAACTTGGAAGAGCCTGATGTAATTCAGCTAGGAATTTCCTCCCACCACATTAACCTGCATGAGTAGGAAAAACTTCTCTCTCTAGACAAGGATTTCTAGCAAGAGGGTGCTAAATACCAGAAAGCATTGAGCACAACTCAGAACCTCTCTTTAGAGGTCCTGATGGCTCTCCAGTGATGATAAAAGGAAAAGGAAAAGGAAAGTTGGTTTAATTCATTCCGTTCTTAGCAAAGTACTGTAGGAATGTGAAATATTATTAAACTGTCAGCTATTTTCCTACAAAATTAGACACCTTTGTCTCCCAAGTAAAAATAATTAGTATGACAAGAAGATTGTAGTATGACAAGAAGATTGAGAACTTTTAAGTGTAACATAAAAGCTTGTCAATTGACACCACACACTACAGAAATGTGGTTCAAAGACTGTAGTATGACAACAAAGAATTATTTTAGTTCACTTTCAGATGTATTCCAGTACTGTTACAAAAAAAAATAAAAAGACATTACAAGGGACAAAAACACCTCAGAGAAATATTTATCAGCTTGACAGTTAAAAATAACAAATTTCCACTGCTAGAGTTTTGGATAGGTTATTATTGGAGTTAACTCTGCAGTTCTTCAGCAGGCATTCAGAAGTATTAAAACACAAGTTTAAGGAACTGCACCCAGAGAGGTGAACTATCAGAATTACAGCAGAATATTAAGGAGCTAGCTGATACCTCTAAAGCAGGCTTTTCTCTCATGGGCATTCTAGCAAGCAGTGTACCAATGTGTTACACTAAAAAAGTACTAGGAGAAAGGCAGCACCCTGGGAATAAGCAGAAAGTTGCCAAAGATGATGAAGGGCAGATTCTGACAAGGAGTTTTTCAGTCAGACTGAGCTCCTGAAACAGCAAGTGTGTCTGAAGAAGGCAGGGTAGGAGCTCAAGAGTGGTGACAGGAATGCAGAATCCAGGCAGGCAAAGCACCATGTGTTCTCTTAAACCACCTCACCTCAGGCAGGAGCCACAGCAGCAACTCACCTGCCTCCCACCTTTCTGACCCTTGTGTGTGGTCACAGTCTGGCCACAGCAGCTCTCTAGCAGTGAACTGCACCAGCTCCTGAGGGACAAACTAGGGTGTGAACGAGTACTTGAAATTCCTCTCACCACATCCCTTACCTTCAAGGGAGCAAAGACCAGATGTTACCTTTAACACAGATGTATTGCCACCGAGCCTCAGCCACTGTTTGGTTCTGCAGCTCCCATAGCAACTGCTATTAAGTGCTAATAACATCATTAGGAGAAAGGAAAGATCTGCTGGAATGACTAAATAGTCATAGGAGTGTTTTCCACCAACCCTGCTAAGGGTGCATCTCTTTCTAGGAAACACTGTGGAGGTGCCAGAGGAAAAGGGAATGAAGTCCATCAAATAATGCTCAGTGGAATAAACCACTATCTCCCATCTGCTGTGAGGCAGCAGGGGGCACAGAGCAGAGTGAAGAGTATAGATCAACTCAGAGATAAGAGAACTGAGTGACTTGCAACCCAAGTGATACTATCTCCAAGCAAAAGAGATGGGATTCCAGTAGAAAGCGTTCAAGCTGGGATTTGTGATTGTACTGAACAGGAAGAACCAGAGACAGCACAAGGAAAATCATAATACAGGGCTGCAAAGCACAATTCAAGGCTGCAATTCAGCAGAGGTCTGCTGATCCCACACAGCACAAGAGCAAAACTCAGCTCCTGAATGACAATGACTGACTGAATCCCAGCCTCGGGGTTGCAGCTGCATTCAGGATGCAGCATCAACCAGCAGAACAAGGGTCTGAAATCTGTTTCTTACAGTCTGCAGGTGAGAAATGTCAAAAAGCCAAAATGGCAGGAGCTACCACTGGTGAATTTTAAGCAGATAATTAAACGAAAGAAAGACTCCTGTACACAGACAGGAGATTTAAAAGGTTAATGAAGGTATAATAAAGATGGAGATCTGACTGTGAATGCAATAGTGACTTGAAAAAACAAATGTTAATGATGGAGAGAAAAGAAAGCTGATTAAAATCATATCTGTTGAACTCTCACCTTCCCACTTCCAATGCACTTTTTCAGGTCATTTATTACACATGTGCACATACATAAAATAGAAATATGTATAAAAAGGGTGTCTAAATACAGAGAGACATATCTATAGATATTTTTTCACCACAGAAGATCACTTGACTGAAAAGCCAGTCAGAATATAGATATTTTTGAGAGTAATGTGAGATCTCAAGCCGTGACCACCTCCCAGGACCCATTCTGAATTCAGCCAGGCCACTAAGGGAGCACAGGCATGGTTCTCAGAAAGCTAACTAACAGATTTCATTTCAACTTGAAACTTTCAACTGTGGTTCTCCATAGTAAGATTTACAGAAGTATGACACTATTTGAGGTAACATGATAGGTTTTAGGAAGAGTATCTTGGGGCAAACATGGTTGTAGGCAACACTTTTCACTCTTGAATAAACAATGCAACAGATTTTGACAGTGTCAGGTTATCCCTGAGTTTCTTTTCCCATAAAGGTATTTCTGTGCTAAAGCACAGCCTGCCTCCTAGCCAGGGAATAGCTCAAAAGATCCCCAAAGTCTCTTTACTGTCTGTTTAAATCTCTCAAAACTTACAGTGGGCTTAACACCTACTAGAAATGATCTAAAATGATGTAAACTAGATTAATTACAAACATGTAATTCATCTCGATTAATTACAAACATGTAAAATGAGGACAAAAATGCAGATATATTTGGTAGTTTCTGTTCTCCCTCAGGCCACATCTTACCAAGTAAGCTTTGATAGCATGAAAGCTCTTCTGAATCTTATTATCACAGTGTCTTCTTGCAGACCCTGATATAACAAGTATTTATACTCCCTACAGGTGTAATACTGTTCCTAACCAATGTAAATAGTAGTTGCTTCAATCTATCTTTCAGTACAAAATAACCACAGTCATATTCCTGGAAAGAGAAGTAAGAAAAAACAGTATTTTTACTGAGAAAATAGCCAAAGCTCAGGGTTTATCTGAAAGATCCTCTTGCTCCAAATTCAAATGGCATTATCTCGGGGGACCTGAAATTCCTAAACCAGAGGATGAATTTTATAAAGCTTTTCATCAACACAAAGATAGATGTTCAGCTCAATCTGCCTGGAATGAATGCACTGGGAGCAAAAGCTGAAATGTGTGTGTTCACAGAAAAGTGAATTTAAGGCTTTTTTGCATATCCATCTCCTTTCTAAGAGTATTTCTTTCCTGAGTTGGACTCCAAAATAGGTTAGAAAGGACTCAAGCTGTTAAGATTTATCTCCCCTTGCCAAAGCATCAGAACCAACTAAAACCAGCACTAGCAATGGCTCCTTTTTCTACCCATGCCTCTTCTCCAGAGAAAGCAGGAGAAAACCTACAAGTGGTCCTAAGCCTCGGAATATTTTGCACGTAGGAGGAATTGGGGATGTTAGCAGGTTAGCACATCTAGCAGAGAGCAGAGTGTCCTCAATAAATTTCAGCTGTGGCAAGCAGATTCTCACTGATTTCATAATTGCTGACAGTTGTCAGTTGGCTGGAACCAAGCTACGAGATGATTGGAGTTGAAAGAGAGTGAAGAAACTGCTTAAAAAGGGAAATAGAGGAGAGCTCTGGCATCAAACATGAACCAAATCCATGAAAAAGCAGGATCCCAACACTGGTGAAGGAAATTACAAGAACTGAATAGATTCCCCACTACTAGTTTTGGACCCAGTTTTCACCTGTGTCACTCAGAACAGGGGTAATTTAACAGTGCCAATGTCTTTTTAATATTTTGGGACAAACAGCAGCTTTCAGCTCAAAGCTGCTCTATCAATAGCACAACCTTGTCAGAAGAACATCCAGGGAATTGAGTGGGATCAGAATACAGGAATAATGAGGCCACTATGACTTCTCTGCCTGTGTCACACAGAAATTGCTCTGGAATGCCCAACACCACCACTCAAGAAGTAGATTTGGACAATTCCCAGCAGGTAGTTTTACATGAGAATCAAGTACATGCTCTTAGACAATCTGAGTGTCACCCTGCTACCAGAAAAGAAATCAGAGGGCTCAATCCACTGCAAAAGCTTCCTACACCTCAGCAGAAAGTGGGCAAAGCTGGCAGAGCTGGATGCCCAATTAGAGATCTCCAAGGCTGGCCTCCTCAAACTAATTTTTAGCTCTTTCCAACCCCTGTGGGACCTTTGCTTTGCTTCCTTTTATTCTATTTGCATGGGAGTTTATATGACAATGTACAATTAAGGGAGATAAGGAAGTGGCATTGAAGAATTTGTTTCTCCCCATTTTCCTATGACTAATTCCAGATGTGGCTTTTAGTTACAAAATAAATTCCGAAACATTCCACCTGAAATTTAAACTGAAAATCTGAAATTTCAATTGAATTGCAAAGGAAAACCTAGCCTTTATGGTCATTATATTGGTGTCGAGCAGAGGCTGTGGAGTGTACTAGTACAGGTACCCACCTCCAAGTAGGTTTTCAACGTGCAGATGGTGGCAGAGGGCAGTGTCCCTGAGCACAGGGCAGCTGGTGAGGGTGGCAGCACCCTCAGGCGTGCAGCCAGGCAAGATCAGAGCCCAGGACCTGAAACCAGAACTGTGAAATTGCTTTGATCTGTAGACAAATGTCAGCTCTGTGCCCTATTAAAGTTGCAATTGTTTTAAAAGGACATATCAGTGAGCCTTGAAATGTTGAATAAATGTTAATTGGAAGTCAAAGAAAATATCATGAGTAAAATAGAATATACAAAGGAAAAGCACTTTTAATCTCCAACACAGCAACAGCTGGATCCAAGGAAGGAAAACTGCCAAATAATCAGGTTCCATCTCAACAAAAGACAAGACAGATACTGGGAGATACTTGAGTTTTAATGAGCATAATTCTGATTTTTTTTTCCAAGGAACTACCATGGAGATATATTACTTTTCAAGATTTAATTGCACGATTACATTGATTGTTGAGCCACTTATTAGCTATGCTACATATGCTTAGCAGTGTAAATTTGCATGGGATTTATGATTGCTATACCATAGCACACCCATGTACAGCATTAAGGATTTGTATAATTGGATTAGAATGAGGAAATAACAATTTGTAATGTTCTACCTTTTTATTATTCATCCAAAACTAAGGATTATGAATGATTTTTTTTTTTTAAGTGCTTCAATCATTTTTCTTTGGTGCATTTGTACAGTTTGACAGCAGCAATTTAAAAATGAAGACAGGAGAGGGATTTGATTTTTATTTTTAATTATGGAAATGCAATCTTCTTCACATCTACTTTCCAAATGATGACTAGAGGCTATTTGCTTAAGTGAATGGTGAACAGTATGAGTGAATAATCACACTTACTGCAGGTACTCTACAACTTAGGAAATTATACTAAAAGGCTGCTAGGTAGAATACTAAAGGGAAAACCCATCAGAACATTGTATTCTACTGCATATGCTGCTGAGGAGTAAAAATAGCATTTTGTTGGAATGCTGCAATCACACCCTGTTGAGGGATAGCTAAATGTAAAGCCTGCTAATAATTCTGTGTTTTGGCAAAATATTCTCCAGTATTTTCACCCTAAAAATCCTGGTTTCGTATGAATCTAGGAGAAATTTCTCATTAGCACAGGCTAAGCAACTATTTGATTTGAAGCTTTTGTCTTTTTTTCCAGTTAAAAGAGTGCCCCAATTTCCAGCTCTGCTAATGTGACACTTTGATTGTATGTTACTGTATTTCCCCCCCTCACTCCTGGAGAGGAAAAGATCTGATCAGCCACTTCTGAATGTGTTAACCACAACAACAAAGGGCCTCTTACTATTCATTTGTCTCCAGTATACCAGTGCAGCTGGAGAATCAGCCATGGGAAAGAATAAAATACCTATTAAATTGTAATTCTTGCCTCACTACCTCTACAGCCCTAATTCCCATGCTCTCCAAAAAGCTTCAGTTTTAGCCTTGAAATGCAACCACCCAACTGCAACCCAGTCAGTCAATCAATGTCATGGAGGCAGAATCAGCAACCTTAACTAAGTACTCCATTTATTTTTCAGTGATAGAGAAAAAGAAAGGAAAAAAAAACCCAGTAAAATCCACCTTTTCAGATCCTTTTCCATTCTTCTCACCTTGCTAGGCCTTACTTGAGTGATGAAAAGTTTTCATGTTTTATTATAGCAAATGTTTTGTGGTCTGAAGTGTGGATGACAACAATAAGCCTCTCCATATTGCATATGAAAAAGAAGATAATAAAATCCAACAGTGGAAAAACACAGCGAACCAGGATTTCTTAGGGATAGAAATTTAAAAAAATATAGAATTATCTCTCACTGAGTCTACCTAATAAACTGCAATAATTATTAATAATGTCATTTTTACACATGCTTGCTTATGGCACTCAATGCCAACTTCTTTTCTATTGTCATTTCCACTTCTACCACACTCCTTAATCCAATACAATCCTTATTTGGTGGTGATCCTGCCACATTTCAGTTTTCATCTGTCCAAGCCTGCTATGCCCCAGGGGGTGCATCAGCACAGTGATCCATCTCCTAGCCCACAGCCATCTATTACTCATCCCCTTGCTGCACCTCCCCTCTTGTTTGACTCACTGTCCCTACTGCTGCACATTTATGGGGACAGATAAATCAGAACCTCTTGGGGTTGATGGACTAGCAAGGTTCAGTCACCTCTTACTATTATTTATCCCAGCTTCCAGGTTGCTGTGGCAGTTATGGAACAGCCCCACTCTCTTCATTTCCCAGAAGGGTAATGCAACAGAGGGATGGAAAATGCCCTGTGCAACTCCAGCCAGCCATCTCATCTCACAGTGGCTGGCTGAACCAGCTCAGGGGTTCCACATCCAGCACTGCCCAGTTCTCCTCCCTGAGCAGAGGAGTTGTAGGATGATCAGCTGAGATGCAGTCACCTGGACCTAAGGGAGAGGAATCCAAGTGCACCTGTCCAAGGTCATCCAAGAAGTCTGAGAAGTGATGAAGACACCTGAGAGGTGATGGACTGAGTTGGTCCAACTGAAGGGAAAGGGTTAAAGGTGTGGCAGTGCTTTTATGAACTGAAAGAAAGCTTTAGTTTATAGATGTCCCAACTCAGGAGAGAAGAAAACACTGTCTTGGGAGTCTTATTTGATATAAATTACTTCCATCCTCTTCAAAATGTTAGAGACTATAGCTCTGGTTTATGTGATTAATTCAAATTCTTGAAAATAACCAGCTCTAAAAATCAGTTGAAAGAATCAAATACACAGATTTGAAATCTTCCTACATTTCTACTTGTTATTTTAACCAGAAGTAAAATGAAGAGTCAGAGGCTGACCATGTGAATCCCTGGATTAGGTGCTGCACAAGACGAAGGGATCTAAAAGCCACTGAACTAACTGATCTATTGAAGGCTGCCTTGTACAGCAGGGGTGTCTCTCACACTCAGCAGCACCCTGTGCTGGCTCAAGGTAACAATATTTATGCAAACAAGTGTATTCTTGGATCCCTATTAAAACCTATTGAAATTAAAATAATAGAAGTACTATGTTACATTTATACTTTTGATGTCAGTGACATTGCATCAACAAGTCCTTTGAAAAGGAGCTGAATGGTGCATCTGAAAGCACAAAACCATGGATGAAGACAAGGTATGAAGTGAGTTAAAGATGATTTCTCCTTTCACTCACCCTGGAAGACCAGGAAGGCTGCAACTCTGCCCACTATTAACTCTGAAAATCTTACATAGGAACAATTTAGCTCAGAGGAGAACACAGAAAAGAAGTTGCTTCTACCTCTACTTTATTTTCTCCTGAAGCCCACCTGTATTACAACCTGAAAAGAGATTTTTGTACTGATTAAATAAATACCTGTCTTCTCCAAACTACTCTTATCAAAAGAACACTTGCCTACAAATGGTAATAGAACTAAAAGCTGTAGGTGTATTCATTCTCAGAAAATCTCCAGTTTCCTCAAAAAAGAAAAAAAAATATGCAGTATTTCTGTATACTAAACCACTGGAACTGTTCTGGAATGAATAACATTCCCAGTCCTCATGATTATTTCTAGCAACTCAAAGCAGCGTGTTCTGCTTCTGTAATGAGCATTTAATTTAGACTCTGCACAACTCCCTCCTATGCAAGCTGAACTCCACCACAAGCACCCTCTTCATTTCACTTCTCTTGATTTACCCTCAGAATCACTTTGAAGACTAATACACAGGAGAGATTAAAAGGGATTAAAAGCAGAAAGGGACCAGGTCAAGAAAAAGCTGTAGAAACAGTTCTGAGCTCATTCTAAACTGAGCTTACCTGAGCTGGGCTTTTCTCCACCTCCTTTTAGCAGTTCCACACATTTCTGATATGCTTTTTTTGTTTTTTTGGAGGACTTTCTGTTTACTGGAACCAGCCCTGTGGGATAATATGATGTAAAAGCAGAGGTGCAAAGGGGCTCTGTGCAGGCTGAATGACCTGAGAAGTGAGGCAGCAGCCCATCCCAACGAACCACAGAGTCAGCAAAGAATCTCTCACATTTATAGCCAAGAGGAAAATGAGATTTGAAGGAAACATAAAAGAAATCCTTTCTACCTAGTGAGAAATGATGTGTCCAAAATGCATCTGTTTTTCACACGGTATTAGGATGGGTTTTATCCAGCACTTTGATGTGAACCCTTCTGATACACAAATATTGGGAATTTACTCTTCTTCCTTAAATGAACAGGGCACAGGTGGGAGCTGAATAGCAACTCAGAACCAAGGCATCTAACCACAGTCCTTTAGAGGGGAAATATCTTATGGTGAAAAATAAATTACACTCTCTGGGTTTATTTCTTCTCTTCCTCATTCCCTCTCTCCTCCATCCTACTCCCCTTTTCCTTGGAAAATAAACTACACTTATAAGCACATACACTTCTAGTTATCACTCATCCATGGTTAACTATTATTCAGAAAACAAAAATTGCATACCAATTGATGTCTCCATCCTAATCAGACTGTCAAAGCCTTGCAGAGGGCAGAACTGCCATCAACTCATCCAGCAAAGCTCAGACATTTTGATTTACTGACTTTTAGTTTATTATTACACTTAATGTCCTGACAATAAATAAAAAAGCCAAGCTCCAAATGCTGTAAAATGGAACATGCTTTGAGATCCCTCAGAGAGTTAGGGGAAAAAAAAAAAAAAAGATATGGGCTCCTAGTTAAGTATTTTTATCTTGAAATATTAATATCTCTATCTTTTCCAGCCCGAGTTTATCCAGAGGAATGACAAATTGCATCTCCTAGCTCAGTCGTGTTTGCAGATTAGTACTGTTTGAGTCAGAGAATTAAGCTCTTTCACCTCCCACAGCAAAGGTAAAGGTGATGATTTTCTATTAATAAAGCTAATAAAATCCCACACTGCAGTAAACTAGCAGAGATAAATCGTGCATTTCCAGCACTGCACATTAGGATGTTGCACATTAAAAAGAAAGACTGATGTAAGGAAAAAATGACTCAAACCTGAGCACAAAGACATGGAGATTTACAGCAGTGTTCTAGTGAGAGCAAAATGGCTCACAATCCTTGGACAGCTGCTTGGGAAAAACAAAGAGGCCAAACAAAAGCAAGGAGACTGATGATTTCTGGAAAGACTGGGGAGCAGTACACTCCTCAAGCATAAAATAAATTAATAATCATGATAATTCATTCATCTGAGCTTATTTTCCACCAAGTTCCCTGTTGGCTTCTTAATGAGGCTAATAATGTCTAATCTTTACAACTGAAAGTCTCAAAGGAAAGTTTACACTTCAGGAAAAATTAAAAAAAAAAACAAAAAGCAAGCTAGACAAAGTGCTTTAAGAAGAACCTGAAGTCTCACTGGGCTAGATCCAAACAAGTGATGCTGTGAGCCTTAGGAGAAACTTGTGCAGCAGTTGTGGCAGGATAGTGCTCCCAATGCCCAGGAGCATCTCTTCTTAAACCTCTACACCAGGTCTGGAGCCAAATCTCAGCAGCACACCTCAGTGCTCTGCCTCCTGTGGTGCAGCAAATATGTCTGAGGCAAATCTGTGTGTCACACACACTCAAAACACAAATGGAATCCCAGAATCATTCAGGGTGGAGAAGCCCCTTGGGATCATCCAGTCCAACCATTAACTGCTCTACACAGTTCACCCCTAACCCATGGCCCTCAAACCCACACCCAAACCCCCCTGAAACACCCCCAGGGCTGGGGACTCAACCCCCTCCCTGGGCAGCCTGTGCCAGCCTCTGGCTGCTCTGCCAGTGCCAATTGTTCCCTCCTGCCCAGTCTGGATTCCCCTGGAGCAGCTGAATCCATCCCCTCTGGGGCTGTCACTAGTGCCCTGTGAGCAGAGCCCAGCACAGGGGGACAATCCCTCCTTTCCTGCCTGTTGCAGAAGACCTACAACCTAGCACCAAGCTCTCTCTTTTTTTATTTCCCTTCTTTTAACAATAAAAGGAGCTTTGGCTTTTCTGGAAACTCAGATAGTTGATCTGATCACCCCTCAATGCTCTGTTTTTTTCAGCCCATCTCTGAGGTCTCTCAGCACTGCAAACAACAGTTTGCAGCAAAGCCAGAGTTCTCAGAACCATCAGATGTTGTTTGGACCAGGACTCCTTGTTCTGACTCAGGGCTGCTGGAAACCTAATAAAACAACATAAAAAACTCCTCTGAAACAGGCAGAATAGACTGGAATCTGGAGAAAGGATGTAACTGTGATCTATCAGCAGGGTTATTTTCCAAGAGCATCATGTTCCAAATAATTTATTAACACTGTAATGATAGACTTCAAGGAGAGGTTTGTCCCTCTTGTTACAGACTTTGGCACCTCACCTTCTTATAAATCAATTCCTCAACATGTCAAAGCAGTACCCATGGAAATCTAGCTGTCCAGTCTATTACAAAGGTAAAATATTTATAATCCATATGTTTCCTAAGGGAAAGCTGCTGATCTAGACACAGAAAGTGCAAAGCTCTGACCTCTTGCAAAAAGCCAGAGTGTCTTCCTTTGGCAGTGCTATCCCCTGGACAACATTGCAGAATTTTAGCACCAAAAAAAGGTATTTTTCTAATGCTGACTGATGATCAGCTTGTGTTTGAAGAACACAGGCAGTGAAAGGTAGCCACCTGCCTGTAGAAAAGCAAAACTGGGACGTTCAGAAGGAAGTGAAATCACAGAAAATATCATTTTGGATTTTTAAAAAAAGAGATCTATAAAACAAAGTCAAGAACGCTGGTGTAAAAATTAAGATAAAAATAGAGCCTAACAAGCCCAGAGCACTTTCTCTTCTTTATGCCTGTAATTTTAATTAAAATTGTCACCAAAAATAAGCATGACATCAGACGTGTAGCTATTACAGCAGGGCAAAGGAAAGTGATGCTTGTTTGATACAGTATTAGTAAGTTAATAATGTGATAAATCTACTTATGACTTAGCATTAATCCCAGAAACTACTGAGGAGCACTTGATAAAATCTGCCCTCAGAGAAATGGCTTTCCCCTTGTTTGAGGAATTGGGTAGGAAAATGGCATCTGCTCCACTCAGCTGATGAATCATGGCAACAAGGTGGTGAGATATTAGATCCTCAGCATCCCTACTCTGAGAGCCTCAAATGTTAGGAAATCATTTTGACAAGCCAAGGATCTGAGTTTCCCATTTGCACTACTGGCTGCAAGAAGTCAGCCACTTTTGTCAGCTGGGTGGAAACAGAAATAGAATGAAATAGAATTTAATGGAATGAGTTGTGTTCAGGGCAGTGCAGCAGCAGTGGAGAACAGGGGCATACAGCAGGTGTAAAAACAGTGGAGTAGAGAACTGCTGCCAGTACAGGACTAGCCCAGGTTTTGTCCCAGGGTCCTAATTTTCCTCCTTCTTCTAAACATACTCAACTAAAAAGCTGTTAGTAGTGCACAATGGTAGCAGCTATTGACTATATGGCAAAATTACTGCTAAAGCCATTAAAAATGTGATTAATAATCATATTTACCACAGGACCCTGTTGCAGAACGTAAAGCATTCTGTAAAATGCATTCTGTTGCAGAATATAAAGCAATAAGTAAAGCCCAGAGCAGCCACTTTCTGCATCAAGCAGTGTCTTAAAATGTAGGAGCCCTCAAAGAACATTTTTAGTCTCTAGTGTAGAAAAAAAGACACCACATTTTAATAAGAGCTCTTGTGGCACTGCCCATCTTCATGAAACCATTCAAGTGGATATTATTGCTTCAAATAGCCTCTTTACAGTAAATCAGTGTTTAGGATAAAGCATAAGCATCCATAAATACCTGTAAGTTGCTAACAAGTTCTAATTAGAAGAGGAAAACCCAGAAAAGATCTTTCCAAGTCTAACTCAGCAGTTGTTTCAAGAAACTTTCTTCTCCAGCAGTAGCTAAAAGGATAAAGGGATGGCTGGGTGCTTGGAAGAAATGGGGTGTGTCCTTAAAGAGGGAAAGGTGATTAGGCCAAGCTAATCAGAAATGAGCTGATTGGAAATCATGCTAAACAGGCCCGTGGCTTGCTTAATAATTTGACTTTTTTGGTTGTTGGCAGCAGGAAAGCCATCGATCAGAAACTGAGAAATCCCACTACATCCAACCAATGTGCACATGGAAAAATACCTGCACTTTTCATCTTTATCACTAAGACCTCTGCCTGCTGAACGAATGAACAGAGCAGTGATGGGCATGGTCTACATCACAACTGAAGTCATCAGCTGTGCTCAGCAGAGGGATGGGTGAGTGGCTCTAGCTGCTCATTTAGTTCTAGTTTCTCTCCACTGGCTTCTCCCACCTTCCTCCCTTCCTCACCCCCCCTAGTCTCATGCTCAGCAAAGCAGAACACACCATGAACCACATTCAGCCTCAGGCAAGCAGCTGCAATGAAAAACTTCCTTCTAAAAGGATAAAGTTTAGTAAACAATCCAAGCAAAGAGCCATCTTTGTGTTAGACAGCTCCAAGAATATGCTAAAGGATGTGAGTATAATAAGCACAGCCTAATGTATACTCAAAATAAATAGCCAGCTATGCCTGACATCCTTTGCCAGGATGGTCTGGAGAGAAAGATTTCTCCTTTTAAGACTAAAATAAGCTGAGAAAAAGGCTGCAAAGGCAGCAAGGGAAAGGTTGTTTTGATCATGCACAAGAAAAAAAAAATGCAGAATGAGATAACCTAATCAAAAGAAAAAAAAAAAATCACATTTCTTGCTTCACAGGTCACCTAACACTCTGAACCCTGCCCTGCAATTCTTCCAGTGCCAAGGGACCTTTGGCTGCTGGAGAATAAAACTCACTCATTTCCTCTCCAGCATGTGGCCAGATGGACCACTAAGTAGGAAAGACATGTAGCTGCACTGACATAAGAATTAAGATAACACACTTCAAAAAAAAGAAGAAAAAATAAAATAAAAGGATCTTGTCAGAAGCCAAAATCAATAGGGTTTTTTTTCATTTTTTATACACTCAAGTTATACAAAACAAGGAAAAGGGAAGATATTTTTTTTCTGAACACAGAAGACCACTCTTCCTAAAATAGGGTGGAGCTGGATGGTGCAATCACATGCTAAATTCAGCAGAAAAATAAAGAGTTGGGGGAAGGTTTTCATAAGGAGTGGGAAATCTGAGGAGAAAACAAATATGAGTCTTCCTACCTATGGAATGAGAGAGAATTTGAGTTGCCATTCAAGAATGCAAGGAGAATACCAGAGCAGGAATTTACAGCCACCCCTGACGTGCACAGCTGACTGCTGTGGTTCTGGATGCAGTCTGTGGCAGTGCACAAATGGCAAGAGTTGGACAAGTGCAAATATTTTCTCTTGAAATACTGCCAGCTCTGTAATTGGGGCAGGGCAGGGAAGCAGAGATAAGAAGCTCAAGGCTGAGTAGAGGCATTATGCAGAGAAAAAGAAATGCTACCATCTCTAAGTTGTATTCTTCTACTTGTGAGCATCAGAATTAATTAAAAAACCAAAATCAAGAGCAACAAAAGCCAACCCCCCTCGACTAGATCAGGTTGCTCAGAGCCTCCCCAGGCCTGAGCTGGAATGTCCCCAGGACAAGGTCACTGTCTGTTGGAAAAGATGGAGAATTGCTGGTATATTAAAGAGATCCAATACTGAAAGAAGTCTGAAAATAACATCTAAGTGCATTTCTCACATGGCAGAGGTGGCTGGACATGAAACAATCTTTGTGAGCTCACATCTGCCTTACCTGTGTGGAAACCAATTTGTCTTTCACACTCCCACTTCATCCAGCCAATGGACAGAGGAATTAGTAGCAGAGGTGTAGTCCTCATCATGAAAAAATTCAATTTATCCGTTTAAAACTCATGTACTTTTAGCTAATGACTTTTTAAAGGTACATACTTGGAATATAACTGCTGTGCACTTTGGACTATCATCATACAGGTAGAAAAAGAAGATGACATGATTCCAGAATGTGAATTTCACCCACTCAGCAGCCCCTGAACTCCTGCTATGGTGATGCACTTCAGGTAACAGTCGAGACTGAAATCAGATATCCAGATGTTATCCACAACTGTATTTCACAAAATATCCCCTCTCTGTGCACAGAGGATGCTCAGACCTGTCTGACAGGTCTAAAGAAAAATAAAGAAAAAAAACCCTAAAACATTGCACTGGACTGTAATTTTTCAGCCCTTTTTACCACTGTACCCAGCGTTTTCTGCCTGCAAAAGGAAATACTGCTAAGCAGATAAATGAATTATTCATTCCATGGAAATTCTTTCATACACTGGCCTCTAAATATGATCCATACTTACAATGAGAAAGTGGAAATCAAGAACAACTCTGCTTGTATTCAACAAATTACTATTATTTTGCATTCAACAAGGTAATGAATAAGGACCTGTGAGCAATACACTGATTTATTCTCTTACTTTGAACACTCTTTTTCAGTTTCACAGTAATCTTGGAATAGAAATGCCATGAGAACAGGTTTTTTTTTCCTAGGAAAAATCAAATTGCCTCCTTCCATCTTTTTCCTTTTAAACTTGCAAGGGTGAGGACAAAATGCTCACATTCTTACATGCAGTGCTGGAATTCATCTCAAACTAACCATCCCCAGATTGCCAATATCACCTAGCAGCAGAAAATAACTGGAGGTACTGTAACATTATAATTATA